>JADWOT020000006.1:22484167-22568552 GCA_036345935.2 Taenia hydatigena | reverse complement strand
GGATATAGACTAAACAGTTCACTATGGTCGTAGAGAAGGCAGATAGTAAGACTCCTTATTGCCAAACGGGTTTATAATCCAGTGCAAAAGGAATTTGGCTGTAAAGTTTGGCATTGTAGAGAGATGTTATTTTTTTACAGCTTATTCCCTGTCGATTGGGCACAGGCATAGACAAAATTAAAATGCGGTTACTAATCCTGTGCCAATAATAGCCAACTTACTGCCTAATAATGCATTGTAAATAACAAAATCCCTAAATAAGAAGGAAAACTTTAATTGATCTAAGAGTTTACAACACAGCGAGATAATTCTATGAGCGCAAGATTTACCATGGCGAATGCATCACTGCGTCAGACACAGAGCCGCGTTAATGAGAAGCAAAAGGGAATTATTGACACTTAATCACATTTGAAAAGTCTAACGGTTTAGACGGTTAAAAAAAGTAATAAGCTTTAAATTTACCTACAGTATGACTTGCAGCTGATCAAGACCTAGTAAGGTTTGCGTTTTTGATGCCAAAGCTATTGGTTCTACAAAGACTGTATTATGGTATGTACGTATAGAATCGTAACACAAATGGACCAGTCTATATATAACCGAAATTATGAAGGATTAATCTTTTGCAAGAAAACCTGTTAAATGCTTATCCGCCGAATACAAGCCTTGGTCGACTTAAATAACAAATGTTTCCTTTCGCCTTGACATTTATTTAAACCTTAACTACAACAAAATTCTTAACTTAAAATTAACAAATTAACATTCCATAATACACGAATAAAATATTATCTAATTTTTGATTTTCAGTAGATTTAGGCTGCTAATAAATTTAGGAATGGGTTTCAACCATTTCTTTAAGATGTGGGGTGACACTAGTGCTTATGCTGGAAATTACTACAAGTATGCAGCAAGTATCCAATGTAAATTTCTGATAACACAATTGCTAATATCAAAAACAACGTGGTACAATAATCACTAATAAGGTTGCATGTCAAAATTTGAAAATGCAGCCAGCGGTCCCCATTGTTTCTGCAATTTTCACTCCAACAGTATTTATAAGATGAAACTTACGGATCGCTCGTGAATATTCGGGGGATATAGAACCTCGTGAAGATAGTGGTGATCAAGGTTACAATCCCAAAAACCACTAAAACAGCAAAACCGCGTAAAAAAGAGAGCTTGATGCGCTAGAACCATCTCCATAGTAACATAAACTGCTGTACCTATCGTAATTATGGCAACACATGCCGTAGCTATTGGTTCCTCTGCTTTATTCGCCCCAAGCAATTGCCCAATTCGTATTGTTGATGCAATGCAGAATCCCAGAGGAAACTGTAAAATCGTATGTCTGGTAAATGTCGCATTCAGCCACTCTTTTAGCTTCACCTTTTGCCAGATGAACATCTTTTAGCGAATCATCTTGGTAAAATTACATTTGGCTTAGGCTAATACGTCAGTCATTAGATTAAAGCGTGCATGTAGTCTGCCGCTTTAGATATCCACAAACAAGCTCTTCAAGCAATTATAAACTAATTAATTGATAAGCTTACAACTAGTGGCTTAAGATAGTAATAATTAACATTGGCTGACACATGCAAATAGCGTATTCAATTAAGGAAACGCTTGTAGGTCTATTAAATGCAATTATGTAAAGCGATAAACATACCGTACAGTAGATTAGGGACTCAAAATTATTAAGAATCGTCTGCACAGCCAATGCATGCTCACCACGAAGTCCTTGAAACAAATTGGAAACAAGGATCAAAGAGAGCTCCATGCACCGGTGTGTTGATTCTCTGTACCTTTGCCAGCATTTAAGCACTCTCCGCGGTAACGAGACTATGTTATTTTTCTCTGCATCAAACTCCTAGAGCTTAAGTCGATTTATAAGGCAAATAAATAAATGCATACAAGCGCGATATTCTTGATTACGAACCAGTTTGGTCGATTCGAGCGTTGATCAAAATATTCCGACGTTATTTACTTCAAGCTTTTGTTAGACGTCATTTAAGATGCTAACAACGCTAATAACCTTCCTACTTAGAAATCTGAGCCCTGTGCATATTTTCTAAACTTGGAATTACTAAACATTAAGCCACTTCTCATCTAATCACTAATTCTAATGTCACGCAATTCCGTATTCATGGAAGATTGCAGCAACATCAGCAGAGCCTATAGCAAAATGATTTTGAAAGGTATTTAGAATCAAGCGACTTAGGAAGTAAAAGGCTTTGGAATTACCCGAAAGCAAGCTACCAGATTCGCATACCCACCACTCAAGACCACTCATCATCATGCCAGGTACCGCGAGGCGAAACCAAATTCCCCAATCATGCCACAGCTCTACATGGATAGCTATAACAAATGAGGGGTGCAAATTACAAATCGATCATTTATAGTGGCTAAATGCCTAATTCTACAACCAATTCAGACTTGTCACATTCGGCTGGTTTATGCATCCTGCTGTAGTAGCAACCCTATAGTCAAAGAAAATAAAATGTTATTACTTCATTTTGCGTAAGATCCTACTACTCTAGAGAATTTCACTCCTCCATTAAGAATTAAGGAGATTACTGCTTACATTGCTCACAACACCAGAGAAAAGCGTTTTTGCCAAATATTGTGCATATATTTGACCAGTCTTTAGTCATAGTTGGCCCACTTTCTGATTTCATCGTGTTTGGCTATTATCACAACTTGGAACCTTAGTGGTTGCAAATACAGATACTATGTATTGTATTGTAAGCGGTAAAGAATTCTATTTGTGAGGGCTTCACCTCCTCGTAACTTTCTCTCAGAACCCAACATGTTCTAAACTCACAGACAAAGAGCAGTGAAAATGGAATTATCAAATAAGGACAGCCTATAAGCAGAATCCAATCAGTCTCTGCCTTCGTGTGCAAAATGCTGTCGTTGTAGCCACCAGCTTGCTTTGAGTGATTTAACTGGGAATCGAGATTGCAAAAACGGCCAACGTGCATTTTTTACCTATTGTTGTTCCCCAGACGACATATTCTCCAATAGTTAGCAAAAGTGCTTATTAGGCGCTTTTTGCTAATTGCTCTGATGGAAAAATCAAGTGATAATGATCCTGCAAAATAGCAGATTTCTGCTTTTGGAGCCGCACACTTTATTTACACTTCAATTTAGGGCAAATATCATGGATACAAACATCCATTTACTCCAAAAGCAGGCATATCTACTTAAAATGCATTTTGTGCCCTATAACTTAAGCAGCTGACACCTAAGCTGCTTAGGATATTTGCAATTCTAGAAGTCACTTCGCTTGATATTTACAGCCTTTTAATTGAATAAGGATTTCCAAAAACTCGAGGTATCAGCATCTTAATTGTTTTCCGGTATGAGACCCTTAAAAATATAATGTACCACAAGTTTTCTACAATTATCTCAAGGTCAAGGTCAGCCAAATGAAACCACCGATTGGCGCTTAGACGTTCTGCGCAATTTAGCTGTCAGGTTACACTCACTCACCGAAGGCTCCTTTTTACTTCTACGCTTTGGTTAGCCTAAAGCGCCTGTTCTGAGGTCTTTAACTTTTTGCAATCTAGTTTTGGCACCTGGTAGGATCAATGACAGTTAATTCAAAAAACTTACCATCCCAAGTTTTCCGATAAATGCGCGAGATTAGGATGTAAATAACGACAACTGACGCTTGAGCCATAAATCCAAGTGATTGCGAGATCGCCGATCCACTTTTAAAGATAAAAAGGGCTAGGCTTACAATGACCTGATTCACATAAGGTAGTCAAAGCCGATAAAAAAGAGCTATTAAAAAGATGGATAATGAGAAATGTTTTTGACTCAAGTAAAAATATGAGTTCAAGAACGGGTATCCTAAAAAGGTAAGGCGGATTAATCCACTCCTAAATGATTTTGAATTGCATTCCTGCTACAGGACAAATTGTTTAAAATAAAAACACACCAGAAACTTAAAAGATCATACTCTTCAAGGCTCACATTCCAATAATAACTTTGATTAGTAGATGAGAACCTACACGAATCCAAAATCGCTGTAAAAGTTGAAGAGGTAGTGGGCACCGCCATTAACACAGTTTCCAATTATGCTTGCCACAAGGGGCGGATAAACCTTATTCTAAAAAAAGCAGAAAAGGGAAATCGGATACAAGAAAAGTGTGCAACTTACCTGGACTTGGATGTATTTAGATAATATTTCAATGATGGTTGCAAACTAAAGTGTTTTATTAGCTTGGTAACGAAGATTTAACTTACGAACAGTCCTGGTATTAGTCCCAGGAGGTAGTTTCCAGTGTACCTAAAGATCAAATAAATTAATGCTAAACTTACTGATCCGCAACATTTAAAGGTATATGCATCGTGTTAAGCTTATTTATATGCAAAAAGCACATGCGTACTTTTTTAGCCTAAAGTAAAATATGCACCCTCCAAACCTTAAGTCCGGTGCGATTGAGCTGCACAATTCATTGGCAAGTATAAATGCAAAATGTACCCTTTGTGCAAACTTTAAGCGTCCTGCCGCTAAAAGGCTGTACGTTTGCTAAAACTTTGACTTTTTAACAAGTTCTTTAGATCTTTATTACTCAAATCAAGGAGGAATTTGTGTTAAGAGCTAGTGTCATCATGGTCTTACTTGGCTACTAACGGCGGTTGATTGGTGGCCAATAGAATAGGTTCAATAATAATGTAGATCGCCCAGCACGGAAAGCAGCAAAATGTCAAAATTACGATGGCTAAATTCATAAAAAGACCACAAAACAATCCAATGGAAAGTATTTACTATTAATAGGTGTAAAATATGTTCCGCAGTGTTGTAGGTGCTTTGATATTCATATTCCTTAAGTGTATCTTCAGCTCCGCAGCATAATTCTATCTAGATGGCATCGCACTAGTAAGTGCGCTAATTGTGCGCATAAAACACGATGAAATTTAAAACACAAAAGTATTTTCCTAAAAGTACTGTAGAAAAAACAATGTAGACCTTAAAGTGCCTGAGGCAGTTCAAACAGACTCCAAAATCTGGCGCTATATATTCGGCAGTTTTAATGCGACATTAAGGTAATGGTCCTACAGAAATAGCCAGACAACGAACCTCTTTGTACTTGAACACCAAGGCGGAATTTGTTTGCTCCACCAAAAGTCTAAGATGTGCAATGAATCGAATGTGGTTTACAGTGAAGATCGCAAAGCTAATTAAAGTATAAGTAATCAACTATAGATTCAGATAAATCGCGTCTACTAATATGGTCGATCCTATGACACGATGAAATTAAATTTATTCACAAAAATAAGTCTTGGGTGAACAGAATCTTACCGAATATCCTACAAGTGTTCAAATTTCTCCTGAAAATCACCTGAGCAGAAAAGACACTACTAGAGTGACATACCTGCGAAAAGAGTGTTTCACCAGCTGTAAAGAGCCCGTATATTATTGAAAGTCCTGCTACATGAAAAATCGAAATGGCAAGTCCACCAGCGGCCAGCTCAGTCTTTCCCAATCGGCCAAGGAAGAAAAGACTGACTGGTACGATGGCATAATTACTCATACTTGTCAGCATCTAAAACATTGAAGATTTTACGATTTTGGTAAATCCATGGAACCACTTAATTTATCTTTATCAGAGATGTGTGCAAAAGTTAGACAAAGAAAGCTTGTTTTCAAAAGTCGTCCTTAAGCATTCATTTCACTTTCAGACACAAACTTTACGCGCGCATGTAATGCTTCCAAGTGCGCGCGTCGTTTAACTTAAATGGAGCTGCAACCTATTCGATTAAAGCTCAAGCCCATGATGAGACTACTCATGGCGCGTGCAGTGAATTAGTGGTGCATTACTGCACAGGATTTGAGAGACCACGAGGAAAAAGCTCATCGTAGCACTGGTGAACAGAACCCCGTGCTGTACTCATACTGTTGCACCGACTTAAGGAAAAGATCGAAGCCATGCATCATGTGGAAATGGGTTGGATAGATGAATAATTAGATATTGAGTTCAACAAGAGCATAATCTGCGCAAAGTAAAACCCAAAATCTGGAGGATGGAATTAATTACGAAAGGGGTTCATCATTTAGTCAAAAGTTACTCTTGTTTATTATCAAATTAACGAAACTCAGAACTAACTATTGGAATAGCCAGCGTAGCCAGATGTTTCCACTCATGCCAAAATCCAAGAGGAAAGTAGCGAGCCCAACATCCTTTCCGCAATGAAAAAGGCTGCTCGTGGATTCTCTGGGCACTGTCTATACCCACTGCAACAAAAGATTTTAAAGTCCTCCAAATATTTGGCATAAATCGGAAAATTGCAAGTCTTGAAATTCTCACTGGTGCATAAAAGAAAATTTTTGGGCATTTAATAACAGTCCTGGCGATGATAACGATTTTAGTTATTTTAGAGATGAGCGCACTGCATAGAAGTCTACATTTTTTCTAATGAGTCTCAATTTTTCCTCTTCTTCCGTGCCATTTTAAATATCATGCACAACGGATGCACTAACCCTCGCTACACAGAGAAAAGCATCTTGTGGGCTCCATTGTTACATTTATCATGAGTGTCTAGAAAACTCTAATGCAACTAGTTGAACAATCAATTATTTTCAAAATAAAAGTTAAAATAAAATGGTCGGCTTGTTTCGAAGATGCATAGAGGAACCTCGGAAATATACAAACGTCTAGTAGCATGTTTCTGAATTTTAACAATTCGCTCATTTGTTCACCCATTAGTTATTACCTCACAAAATCATTGCTTGTGGATATAAATGTCTAAAGCCATAGTTTATTTTAATTCAAAGAGCAGTAAAGTGAGTTACCCGTCGACTTGTATTCCATCGCTCCAGTTAAGTGACAGTCCATTTGCTCGATGCAAATTTTATGGTATTAAGACCTCATTAAATTTCACTCCACTGCATTAATTAGAGACGTTCATTAGCATTGAGTAAAAGAGGTACTCTTTAAGCTTAGGCATGGGAATCGCTAAAAGGTGGCGTATTTGACTCGGCAATGATGCAAAACGCATGCATTTTATTACACCCTTCAAAATCAGAGGTCATCTCATTAAAAGTACTTCGTAACACTGCATACACAGCCTCTTTCTGAAAAAAAATAGTCGAACTCCGGTTCCCTACAAGAAACACATTTTGCAATTGCTTCCAAGTTAAAAACGCTGCCTTCTATAGGCTACGTTTGCCAACTTAGTGATCTAGTAAAACGAAAAAGGCGCACTTTATGCACTGCAACGATAGACCACAAGCGATGCAAGATAGGAGAAATAGCCTCGCAGTCAGGACTAATCTCTGGTTCTACCGATCATGGAAACACTTTAGTAAACTGGGCGATTTTGAGAATTCAACTCTGGATTCCAATTAACCGGTCTTACGTGACTCAAATGACAGAGTTTAATAGGTTAAAAAGCATACAGGTTACACAAAGACCGTCGCTACAGATAATGTCTGACAAGCTCCTATGGATCAGGATCACTACTTTCTGTTGCTTAGCGAATTTCAAATCAAGAAAGAGGAAAAATTTAGTTATAAAACACGGATTCAGCTGTGGTATTGACCTAACGAACACGAGGTTGCAGTATCAAGAAAATTTGCCCTCGACCCTTCTCATATTTGGCGCACCCATTCTTCTCTCGTAACATTGAATCGTTCATACAAAAGCCCATTTGACAAGAGTTCTGTGCAAATAACGGAAAGTTGGCTGCTTTTTTAAATGAGAGGGAGCTAAAAATGAGGGCTTTAGGAAAACAAATGTTCCGCTTCACAGCGATTTTAGCGCTTTCAGATTTTGAGTATGGTGCTCATTCGCTTACGTAAAACTTTGATACGAGAGATGAGATTGTTATTGATACACAGTCACCACATAAAGGACATGGAAAGGAAAGCACTATTACCACTCATATTGCAAAATTGGCTAGAACTGCATGCCATCCGTAAAGTAATCAAGCCTCCTTGAGTCAGAGATGGCGTGGTCACGTCAGCTACGAGAGCTTGCTAACGACAAATGTGTTCGTGCACAAAATGAAGGCTGCAGAATCCTTTTGCTCTAACCTTGCCAAATTGAGCCCAGAAAACATGCAGTGTTTTGACTTTTGTGCGAATAAAACTTGCAACACATCTGCGCGAGTTAAAATTCGACCTTCACGTCTTTAATGGTTTAATAAATTAATCACAGCAGTTTCATGTTAGGCCAATTTGGCAAGAGAATAAAAATGAGAGAGAATTCCTATAATTGCGTATACATCACACCATCGGTCAGTAGGAGCACTTGAAATAAAACTCTCACTTATCACGCATAATACCTCCTTTGGTAAGTCTTTTAAACTTAAATAAAATTTTAAAAAAATAAGTAAATAAAATGAACGAATAATAAATAAAAGCCACCCAAAGTCTAAATTGAGACTAATGGCCTTAAGAATGATGCGGTTCAGTCATCATTACCATGCACATTTCAAATATTGAATTTATTAGCTGCCTAAGGTTTCCCCGGTTTCTCTACGCAAGGATAAAATGCCAAATATAATCCCATGTCTTAAAGGTCTTTGTCTTTCCGTACCAGTTTGTGCAGCGTCGCAATGTAATTATTCTTCAAAAGAGTTTGATATGTGCCGCTGCTGAAACTGATTAACAATAAGCATCAAATTTTTATTGTGCCTGAAGTCTTCGCCCATGTACGCATAAATAGTAATCCCCATCTCATATTCCACTAAGCTAACATACCGCCCCTTTTGGTGCCCGCAGTAACTCAAAAAAGGAAGGAGATGAAAACCAAGATTTTGATGATCCTGTTGAGAGCAGTAATTGTTGGCATCAGACCTTGTGTTTTGTTGTTTTAAGTAAAAGAGTTGGTTCTAAATCAGATTGATATCTTGCTTAAAATGGCAAAGTAAAAACATGGGATCAGCGCTTTTTCGGATCTTCATAAAATGGTTAAGATACCCGGACTTTAGGGAATGTCTTAGTTCTGCTGATGGAGGGAATTTATAAGTTGAGTTCTAAAAGACATGTAAAGCAATGAACAATTATTAACATAAAAGAGTGAGAGAAGGAAGAGAAAGCAGGTAATTTGCCAAAAAACAAACCAGCATCCAAATTTGCACACATTTACCTATCTTAAAATAAACCGCTATCAAGAAGGAGTGGAAGTGTGCTAAAAGTCATCACTGTAAATTATTTGCAAGGGATGATCGACAATATTGCGATTGCTTAAAACTAACCCTCACCTAATCTTAACACTAAAAATAAGCTTTGTAGAGATGTCGGTTAAATTGTTTTATCATTCTGCTTTCGTCAACAGGAGGCGAAATTGAAATGCTATCAAAGAAATTTGAATAAATGGATTCTTGGTTCATGTAGCGCATGCAGATAATGGTTCGCTACAGTAGCAAACGCTGCGTCATGAAAGAGAGCAGTGACAAATATGAGATAAACTTTCTTGCACGTTTTCAAGTTAGTTAAAACACAAACTGCACACCTATTTGATGTCAGCATTGCAGTTTCACTCTGACGCATACTTTTGGATCAGCTTAATTTTAACAGCTTTTTGTAAGTTTGGCTAGTCACAAGCCTGCATGTCTTGATTTCGCTTCTGATTTCTGCTGATTAAACTCCGCAATACCCCAGTTACCCTGCAGCAGGGAGTGGAGGGTCTTTCCCAAGTGTCCACAATATTAAATTTTCAGAGGGAAGTGCAAATCTCGATCCCTATTATGCTCCATCGAATTAAAGGAAGACATAAGCCAAAAATTCATCTGCAACGTTTGTAACTCGCTAATTTCTAGTCGCGCATCGAATATGGTTTAATGGGAGGCGCATTTCGCCGAAACACCTTTGATTTGTCCAGCTGTCTCACATTAGCTTCTTTTGTGATTTAGTCAATGAACTAAAAACAGTGATAGCTGAAATTGATGTTTCGAAGTGAGCTTGACTAGAGACCTTAAAGGTAGTCAAGCTTTTGACGAGTGAGGAACAGAACATCACATGTTTAGCGCTCAAGTCAACCAATTCGAGTCTATCTCGAGTGCGAGATTGATCGAGACCGCGTCGCGAGAAGCGGCTGCTAAATTGCCTTTAGTGTAAACTCATTATGACTAAATTCCAGGGTTCATTTCCCTTATTTTTACGCTAAAATGATTTAAAATAAGACCTAAAGCAATGATTTTAACGAAAGAGAAAAAGATAAAATTACGTTTGGAAAATTCAAGTTCTTTACATATCGACATTAATCTAAAACAAACAAAGAGGAATCCAAGTGACGCTCGAGGTTCTTAATCCTAAACTCTAGTTCGCCTTTAATAAAAGAGATTCGACAAGACCGCGTCTCTTCAATTCTATTCTGTTGTAGTTTCATTACCTTTGCTTGTCACAGAGTATTTCCTTTGCCTATATGAACTTTAGACCACTGTTGAGAATTATTTTAAACAAGAAGATGCAGAGCACTGAGAACAAATTTTTCCGTTGTAGTCTCATATTTAACATTTAGATAATAAGTTTTGTGACTGACGAAAGCACTCAAGTTTCCTAGCTGCTGCCGATCCTGTTGTCAAGCAAACACCTTAAATTGTGCCTATGCAGACATTGCCTTATGAGCAATACTTATCTTTATTCATTTTCTTTGGTTTTCCCGTACTTGGCTTACATCAAAGAACCTTCATTACGCTTCATAATTCTAGCCATTTCCGTCATTTCTGTGTTGAGACTGCGGAAAACACCACGTTTTGCTCAGATACTAAGATTGTCTTGGCCGCAGGGCCCCATTTATGGGATTGAAAAGGGATAATTGAGCCACACTTCATCATACTTGCAGGGGAGGATAGCAAATTCCTGAGATAGTATTGTGGTGTCACTATCATGCACACGGAGGGTGATAAAGCTAGCATGCCTGTGTGCAACCATAAGGTAGAATCAATGCACAAGAAGCGGAGGAAGGGTTTCGCCTGCGCTTACCATTTTTCATATTCGTTTGCCACGTTCGCGTCGCCCATGATGATCTCACAAAAAAGAATAGGCGGGTGTCGGTGTAGCCGCCATGCCGATTTTTTGCATTTGTGTAATTTTTGGCTAAATTAACTCTCAAAATCAAGCCTGGTAGCCTTAAACTACCAGCGCACGCATCTAATCTTCTATTACCCGAAAAGAGTTCCTTAAGCATTTCCAGAGTGTATGCGAACAGCCAAAATTTCCAAGCAATAAAGAATCGTAACGAAGTAGCTCGTCACGTCACTGATCTCAATTTCCATAGCGTGAAAATACACGTGGACGCATAGTACTACGGTGGTAACTAGAACTACTTCTGATTTTTCAAAAATTTCTTGATTTAAATAAAGCCAATATTGTGTTATTGTTGACGATATTACCACTCTATGCGTAGTTCGCTTGAAGATTTAACAACTCTTTAAGGCTTAACTAACCTTTCCCTTTTTAGTTACAAGATGCTTCTAACTTGTTGCCTTGAGGTAATTACCTATCCAGACGAAGATTCTCCAATTCATTCAATGTTAAATACGGAATCATGCCATGCATTTAAATCTAGTATTTGCAAAGTTCTGACCTATTAACTGAAAAAATGGCTACTTGGTAGATGTATTAAAACTGGAACTCGTGGCTTGTTTCCAAAATGGAAGTTTAAGAGGCGATATGAGGTGAATTTTAACGGAAACAGGCATGCAGAAAAAGGAACAAAGCAAAATTATTCCACATTTCCCGCATGACAGAATCATGTGGAAAAAAGACAGTTGGGATCAACCTTAGTAACATTAATCAGACAACCACGTTTTTGGCTTACATACAACTTAAGTGATGATACATTCGAGCAATGTGTAGGCTTTCCTAAAGAGTACATGTTATTTTGACCTCAGTTAAGTTTGCTACTTTTTCTCGAATAACTTAATGCACTCCATCTGCATGATCCAGTCTTTTTGCCCGAACAAGGCATAATAAGCGTCTTGAAAAGGCTGTGATTCATCAAGTACCATTAAATGCCAGACCAATCATACGTGGAAAACAGCATTCATCACTAAAAGGTTTTCGTGATACAATAATGTAAAAAGATATTTTTCACTATTACCATTCTTCACTGAATGCCCTACTTCCACATCGATGACTTCATTTCGCAATAGCGAAAAGTAAGCGAAGCAGCACTGAAATGATGTCATTCAGACGAGCTGCAGTGAAAATGCTGGGGAGAAGAGGAATGTGAGAATAACGGAAAAGAAATAAGCAAAGCTGTGAGTTGTGCTTACTTTTCATCTGTGGGCTGCTCAGTTCACCAACATAGAATAAATTTTACAACCAACGTAAGGGTACAAGGCGACTTGTAATGGGATCGACTTTTTCTAAGTTGACCTGTGCTAGTCCTATAGCTCTAATGAAGCTATGATCTGCTGCACACAAAGTACCAATGGCTGAATGTTTTTTAACATCGACTCCTCAAGGCAATATTTTGGCCCAGAGAATTTTATCCCTAATACTGCTTCGACTTATGCGAAATCACGAATAAAACTACAAAAGGACCACTCAAAGAGCAGTTTTCTTTCATGCAACAGAGAACAGAATGGATTTTGCTGGTGCTGCAATTTGTCACTGTGCTTAGATTGCAATGATTTTTTATGTGTGTCTTGCATCCCTTATCGTTGGAGTAGAAAGAAATAAGCAAGTACCGTTATTAGGTAACGTTCGAACTGGATGACATCGAGAAAAACAATGTTCTGCCATGGCAGTTTTGTCATTAGAACTCCTCCTTCGTCTAGGCACGATATATTTAAACCTCGACGATTTTCGGCACCACCTATCTGCGCTAGCGTCTCTCGATATTAGAAAGTGCCGAAATTCTCTTTTATTAATTTCGCCCTCTTTTAAGTCATTTAATTAGTCAAGGTTTCGTACCGCTTACAGTGGCGCGTTTCCTTAGAATAGGTGCAAAATACTCGACATGGTTAAACTCTGGAAGACTATTTTAAGGTGGAGGTGGGTGCTTTTAGCACCACCATTTCCTGCTACCACGAATCAGCACAATTACCGGCAGACTCAAATGGCCAACCATCTCTGCCAGGGCCTCTACTAAAATCCTTACCAGATTCTTTAAAAAATTCCCATGAAGCTATTTGAAATGCGACGGGATAAATTTACCCTTGTTGACAATTTCTGCCTGCCGTACCAAATGATCGCGTCCATTGATCTATGGTTAGCTGTACGCAAACAACGCTTTCCTATTCACAAAATGTGATCTACTTTGTTAAATCCAACTCACCAAAGGATCTTCTATATGAAGCAGCCACAATTCGCAATAATGCAAGACGCGCCAGCTTACCACAAAACCAATAAGAGGTGTCTTCAAGAGTATGATTGAAGGGATTTTGATTGTCTGCGACTTACAAAGGGTCACATGTTTAACTCACAGCAACAGAATTATTTAAAGATTTTGCTTATTTAACCAGCACTAAAATGCATAATCTAAAAAAGACCTAGTTAAGAGTTAGAGGTTGTTTACAGGGGCAATATGCAGTCTAAATTTTTCAAGTAAATCTGAGGTTGACAGTGCTAATGAGTACGGGCGCTCATTATGCACTCCAATATTGTGTGCCTGGTGCACTATTTTGATAAGGAATTACAGGAAGGCTCTCACCCACTCAACTGTGACGGCTTGAGTGCTAATATTTCAAGTATCAGAAGAAAATCTCGATGGACACGGTAGCGCAGGCCTGGAGTGAGAATATCGCCAGCAGTAATTCAGGCCAAGGCAGTTAGATTTTTAAAAATGCAAAAAAACTGTAAAGGCAATGCATCCACTAAGCAAATATTAATTATATTATTCTTTAAAAACACGTAAAGCACGAGGCATTCACGTAAATTTTTAATGCGATGAATGTTGGGAGGAAAGTTTAGTAATGCTACAGAGTCGTTTCCATGGCACAATGAATCACGATCAGCACTTTCCTGTTTAAACAGACTTCTCATCCCCCGTGAATCTCTCATTCTTTGTCAGTATAAAATGGACGATAAACGATAGTAAGCATGCATATAGCCAGGCTACTTGGAGGGTCATTTGGGACAATACAACGCTTTACAACAAATTTTGGCTCATTCCGATTCTGAATTAAGTCTTCCTTTGCTTATATTCAACACAAAATCAACAGGAAATCATTATTTATTAGCAATGCAACAGCCTCAAAGACCTTTTTTATAATTCTTTCTTTGGACAGTGGGTTCTTTATAAAGCAGCCACATTGTCACCCAATAGACGTGACAAAAGACTCCACTGTCCAGTCTTTTTAAGCCTAATTCATGAGACTTCCATCATTGTTTTTAAACAAGCAAGCCAGATTAATGATTTGCTTTTTGCAGCACTTCCCTAAAAACACTAGAAATTGGGATCATCAAAAAATCCTCCTACGGCATTTAGAAAAGTGTTTGTTTCATTAAATATCGTAAAAGTAATTCTAGCAAGGATAGCTTGTAAATATATGCTCACGTCATGCTCGAGACACGAATGCTTACACCGAAGAAGTTTTGAAAAGAGAGGCGGCCTTGAATTTCGAACCATTGTTATTCCTCACAGTCTTAGCTAAGGCAGCCCAGAGTGACGACACTACCGAACAGCATAAGTTCTCGTGCTGTCGCCCCCACATGCTCGAATCTGCGTGCGTGAGCTGCCTCTAGCCAGGATGGCGCATCATGTAAATTATCGCTAAGACTTTGACAAGGCACACGGAAAAGCACTGTTGAGTGAGTGAAAACATTGCCAAATGTAAACCCGACTGCTAAATCAATGCTGTTTGTCTGAGAGGCTACATTGAGTTGGTAAACTGTGAAGAAGCTTTTAAAAATCATGCGCTTAAATTGATCATAAGGTATGTCTTATAATGCCACTTCGCATATAATATTGGCATTTAGAGCGTTTTTGGTGGTCAAAAACTAGAAGAATGGACGGCGATTAAGCAACAAAATTAATCAAATCATTATTCCTTTACTCAGATGGATAAGTAGCTCCTAATTTTCCAGTCATTTCAAAGAACTGAAAATTAATTGAAAACTTTAATCCCTATCACATGAGTAACGCTTACATTTGCACCATTATGCTTTCGAAGATAAAAAAATAACAATCATGGGGATTCGCCAAGTCACCAAGTAGTGCGTGTCAAACGCTTCTATATAACTTAGAAGGTTCTCATTTAACATCACTGCTGACACATCTCTTTTATCTCATAAAAAATGCTTTAGAGACAAATTCTTTCCACATTAACACCTCTAAAAATCGATTCAGATTCCAAAGAATCTGGAGTACAGTTTGGGCGCAACTCGTAGCTGATGGTTGAAAACGCAAATATTCATGCCATCTAAGACGTTTACAAAAAATTTAGAATGGCTTGCAAAAAAATAACAAAGGTTCCTTCTACTTGTCTGCAGTACTGTTCTTGAAGACAAGAGCAAGATTTTGCAGAAGAGAAAAAGTGAAGATAATTTGTCACTTGAAGGTATCTAGTACCAAGGTGCGCAGACAGAAAATAAACTAATGATCAGATGCTAATGAAGTTCCCCACCCCAGATAAATACTTGTATTTTCATTCATTGAGTGAATACTGCAGAAAACACCAACAAATGAACTAGCATCCCAATGCCGACTAGATTATTTCTTAACTAAGATTGAACCCACAAAAACTATACTTAAGCATGCATAAAAGAAGAAGAACAAACTAGTAAAATGAGTAAAGTTTATCGATGATGCAGGAAAGCTAAAATAAAACTGCACGCTGAAGACTTATTGCCATGATAAGGATGTACGACCCCTACAAATTTAGCCCTCAACTTTAGTAGCCATCGAGCTTGCAGTCCTTTGAGGTGCAACCCTTTCTTGGTGCAATGTGAGTGGTAACATATTACCTATACTACATATAATCAGCTCTCAAGATTCCAATAAAATGACGTCCTGCTGCTTCTTGTTGGTTTCCCAGCAGATTGTTAGATATCACGGAACAATGCTTTATGCCTCCACTCGTCTTAGGAATGTAAGGCCTCCTTGAAGCTTCAAGGACGAAATTGCGTGCAGTTGATACGGTTGTAAAATGATGAACGTGAAATAAGCTGATCAGGTTTGAAAAAATAACCTATTTTTGAATTCGTCCTCTTCAACAAAGACCTTGTGTGCACTAAGAGCTTGAAGTGAGCAGGCAAGAGGTGATGTGGTAAATATTTTTTGCACAAAGCTTTGTGTTATACGCACTTTTTTCTAACCAAGCCACTGACCGCAGCACATGGGTTAAGCACATTTGGTAGGAAAGAAGAGAGCAGAACAAAGTAAACTTTGGCACAAGTGGCTTATGAAAGTTTACAATTTGATGCTCACTTTTAATGGGCTATTTTGGTAGGCAGTTTGAAATCGTAAGAAGAGACAAAGGATGATTGCAATGTGCTCGTGATGGAGCAAAATTTGGCAATTCTGTAAGGCGATGCATCTCGTGTACAAGCACTTTGTACTGCATTTCAAGATTAAGCCAACTCAGCTTTACGCCGCACCACACAAACGTATTAACTCGACAGACTATGCAATGTAATTATGAGCCATTGCGTGCTTCTTTTTGCTGCATGGGTAGATAAGCTATAACCGCAGCTCATATTGTAGGAGCCTGCCAAAACACGGAGAAGGAATGCAAACTCTGTCCATTTCTGACAACCGATAACTATCGTTTGAAGTTCATGCACAATTTTATGTCTACAATCAGGGTTAGCATAATAAGTATCCATCGCTCATTATTTAGAGTCCTATGGCTTTCCTATTATTCTTGAAGTCTAAAAAAGCACCCAATGGATAGATTATATAATCGTAACAAGTTAGGTTGTCCTCTTTCATCATAGCTGCGATTCTTCTGGTGATTTCAGTCATGATGCTTTCATCAGAATTACCAGTCGAGATGAACTCGCATACCGTAGCAATATATGAGCTGTGATCGCTTGTGCGTTAAAGAGGTACTGGTATGTTCCCATACCCTATCAAATCCAAATTCGGGTCTTGTCACATCAAAAAAGTGAATTGATCCGTAGTTAGTGTGTATCTGATGGGGATGAAAAGAATTTAGAGAAGTTGGTTTTTTTTGATACTGAGTAGTATCAGATATATATTCAAGGGGGGTAGAGACTCATGTCTAACCAGGTTTACCGGTTAACGCTAAGACATATGAGTGTAAATTGACGTGCAAATGGAAATTTGCCTCCATCTGGAAACGCTCACGCAGGAATTTATTAAATCCGGATCATCAGAATAGTTGTAGATTTGACATGCACTCTTGTGTAGTCTTAATGGTTCTATATTTGGTGGCATACAGTCAGCATGGACTAAAGAATTAATTGCTCCTTGGAAGAAGAACTTGTCTCGCTGCCTTTGCATTTCCATTGCATCATATAATCATAAAACTTTCCAAGGCTGGTGATTATAAAATTACCAACAGTGATAGATGCATATTCTTGTGAGTTGTACTCCCATTTTCTACATACTACTGTGGCTTAAATTGCTGCCGTCTCTGCCATTAGGTTGCCCTTCAGGCCTTTTTATATATATTATCAAGCTAATTTTCGTCCTCTCATTGCAATTTAAAAAAAAACTCAAAGTGCAGAAAAGTAATTGCTCTCATCACTAAAAAATCAACACAACAAATCACTCAGTTTTATTTAAAAATTGACACAATTACGGATTTGGACACAACCCAAAACTCGCCTTATTCGAAAAGCTTCGCTCAGTTAAGAAAGGGTTAAAAATCAAAAAGTAAAGAGCTCTAATCTAGTAGGTTGAAGTGTGGAGAGCGATACGAGAGTACGCAAAATAAGAACTGATCCAAGTCGTTATGGGTGACGTAACCCTGCCAAAATAGTAGCGCACAGGAATAGAAGAGCACATCTAAAGGCCGATGCAAGAAAAAGTGCACTGTTTGCTAAATCCAGACGCAAACATTGAGGAATACATTATTGCTGCTGTCTCTTTATTTGTATGGATGCTAATACAATAACATAACTGGTTCAACTGATTACTTACATTGCGCAAATGTTACTCAATAGCGTCACCACTACTACCACCCAAACATAGGATTATATTATTTTCATGGTACAAAAGAAATTGGGAAACTATAAATGGACAATAAAACTGTACTAATTTTACTGCAACCAGTAATGATAGTGTGTAACATGGCCCTAACCTAAATTTATCGTATACCTATTCGCGCTGACCACCGTATCATTGTTTTGGAAGTTTTTGCTAGTATTAAGTGCAGAGACACTAAAGAGAAGGCAAAATTTAGACAGAAATTGAAGTTTAGTATCGTGGATTCACAACTTGCTAAAATAAACGTTAGCAAATAATCAAAACTCCAGATCTAATAAAAGATGTATTTCTAGGACAATTTTGGAAGCAGTCAGTACTTTTAGAATGATATCGACTGTACTCAAATTCATTCCTTAAATCTACTGGTGCGCACAATATTTTGGTCTAGTTGATCCTGAATCTTTGAACCCACTTTAGCCCAATTTCACCAGGGACAATTTAAACTTGGAAGAAAACTTTCAAAAGAAAACCGGTAAACTACAATGGCCAGTAATGTATCCAATTACTGTCTTTAATACAGTTTCTCAAAAGGATTTGTTGGTATTTTACCACCACTGAAACATATTTTGAGTGCCATCTTTAAATTGTCAGTATTCACCTCTCACATCTCTTAGGAGGAACAAATATCACTTTAAGTAGGTTTCGTTACTTTTGCTCGTTTTGATGTGTCTAAGCATAAGGGCACGTAAACTGAGTTTAAATGTCATTTTATAGCAGCCTTGTAGCATTTGAGCCTTGGCTAAAAATATCTTACGTCTTCGTTGACGGCCCTTCATATTGTGGTCAAGCAAGTCTGCCTTCATTGTTGGGTTCCATATACCATGGGGATCCCCAAAGGACGCATGGTTTCCTTAGAGCTAGACGCGTTCATAGTGAAGGAGTTGGACGCCTCAGAGCTTATCTAAAGCGAATAAATACAAGCGAGTTCTTAAGACTTCTTTATAATTCAGCTTCTAAAATTGCCGAAAATCAAATGTATGCATCTAGTTAAAAAGCTTGAATCTACTTATTCCCACAATTGGATAAGTGTTGGGACGTTGGACATGGAGAGGGAGATATCCAAATTCACGGCAAATTATTGCAAAGCTTACGCGATTAATGCAAAGACATTTGAGGCAAAGCCAATGGCAGCGGTTTTCAATAGACTTCAAAACAAAACAAAGGTATTTTAAAATAGTCGGTTCGCGTAAATTTTAAAATTGTTTTTCTTGACTCAAAAAATGAGTTCCAACAAGTACTTGCTAATCTCACTTGGTAAAACATCAACAAGGCCTTAGCTCCTATTTCTGCGCTTTCTTGAAAATCAGGAGCAAGCATAATCCTTCTCCGATGATTTTTGTTTAAGTCACACAAAGATCATTAAACATCGCAATATGCATAAGTCGTACAACTCAGTATTGATGCCTGAGCCCTTAGAAAAGTATTCTTCAAATCATGAGTCACTTCACCGGTGACGGCATGCATTTGCTTCAAAGTAAAGGTCGTAGAGGTACAGACACAGAAGTGTCATTTCTTTGATAAGTTCACACTGAGACAAATGCGGCTTTTCAGTTGATAGCGCAGATAGCGACTCGGAGCAGCACTTATAACTCATTATCAAAATTCTCATGTGAGTGCTTCCATTTTTTTACTTGAAGCGTCTGTTGCATATTGTCCAAATGGCTATAAATTCGCATTGTTTTAAGAAGTGAAGGACTGCAATTAAGTGCTTGCTTTCCCTTCATTATATTAAAATTGCACAATTAAAAATACACTCACAGTGTTAAGAAATTGGGGCTGGAAGCCGCATTTAATCCGAGCCCCTCGTACAATATTAGCACCGGTGACATGGCCTTCTTCCCACTTGATCCTCTCTTTTGAGACGAGTTATTTTCCAACTATTCTCCAAGCATTTAAGCTGCGGCACAAAAGCCAAGGGATTAGCAACTTGGAGAAAGTTTGGTCAATAATAAAACATATTGACTTGCTATTGATTTTTCTCAAGGTAGTGTCTTAGTTTATTCTTTGAAACTCGATGTGCAACGTAAAATTAAGAAAATTTTTTTGCTCTTAAGGGGTTATAAAGAAATGTGCAGTTGGTTGGAGGAACGAAATACGGCCCAATGCAAGATACTTGCGTCGCTACCGACACATGTGATCGGAGAGTACGCCTAATCAGTGGTTACAAAAAAGAGCGCAAACAGATTTCAATCAGCTCGCAAATTCGCCATCAGTTACTACCATATGGGTTTTGCATTTATCATGTCATGGCTCGAGGCTAAAGCTAAATGACGAAATGAGTTGATCAATTGAGACACCACTAAAACGCTTGTTATGGTTGTTGTTAATGGTTTAAAATATGGTACAAACGGATAAGAAAAGCATTGAGCATAAGTTAGAATTGATGCTATGCCAACTACTTTAGCAATGAAGTACGATACTGCAGGTGACTTTATTGCCACAGCTTTCCCAAATCCTGTAGCTTTATAGTCGAAATGGTTAACAAGATCTTGGTAGCTGGTTCGCTGCTGATATTTGTGTAGCCACCGGCACCAGTGGAGGCAGTTGGTGTGCACAACGAAATTCTATTAATTTCATTACCAACCCCAATATGGCTACTTCTATCCCTTTTGCAGATTCAAGTAGTATGATCCGTAGAAGTAAAATGAATTTAAAGGGAGAGAGCGCGCATTGGGAATCCAAAGCGTAACAGAAAAACATTGAATTCAGATTAATCACGAATCTTATGCAATACTTGGATTTTTATACTTTGTTTCTCTTAATCAAATGAGCAGAATAATAGGAGCGTGCAGTAAATATCACACGAAGGTTTACCTTTTCGATGGGCAGTATTTGAAAAGTAATTTCCTGATTTGCAGATCCAAACTGCCAGTGAATGCGCGTCTTATGCAGCATGTAAAGGAAAAAACTTTCCAAACTTCCCGCAATCGCCTGCTCTTGTAATTTTTTCATTTAAATAAGAAAGGAGAATGCATTACCAATAAGGTGGTAAGGTCTCTCCAAGAGCACTCCAAATGAACCGAAAATCACTTAGTGTTGAAGGCCTATCATTTAAATCAAGCACGCATATCTAAAATTAACAATTCACGCAGACTTGGCTTAAAACACAGACTTGGTTTCCAACAGTCGATACTGGCCAGCTGCTTAGAAGTTCCATGTAGTAAAGGAGATTTACCAAGAGGTGAATGATACAGAGAGGTAATTTATGTCTCAGCTAAAAGAGGCGATGTGACAGCTACAATCACGTATTTTAAACAACAAGATATTCGAGTAAACTAGAGTGGCAACGTAATCGTAGTAAAATATGTAGACTGCTTTGGCTTGCAAAGCTAACTATGCTTAGATAATCTACTGCCATATTGACAGAAAAAAACTTATTGACGATGCAACATTGCTTAGTGAAGGAAGCTGGTTGGCTAAATATAAAAGCATGAGGATTTAGGCTTCTTGAGGGATTCGATTCACCTAGATAGAGAATGAATTCTAAAATACGTCTCGCACATGCGTTACCTTATCCCAGTTTGAATTCTCCTTATCAGACACTAAATGGTTTTAAATTGAAGTCGAGAAACAAGTGGTGATGACTTATAAACAGCTAACTATCCAATCCCAGACTCGTGGCTAAGTACCCGATCATGGCAGCTCCTTTGCCATTCTCATTTTAACTAACATTAATGCCGTGGTCATGCAATAAGATTTTTTTCCCTCAAATTTTGTAAATGTAGCATAAGAGGAATGGAAATCTAGGATCTAAAGGAATCGTTGCTAACCTTTTACGTCTTTTGGAATTACTACTGCTGTTTGTAGCCCTTTTTGATGGCATCTCACTTCAGTCCTCCAGATACTCTAAATAATGTCAGTCTCTTTAGCAGCTCTTTTTACTGCAACAGTTCATGTAAAACACCAACGACTACTTTGCTAAATCAAATGTGGTTAGTCGAGATGGCCACTAGAATTAAATACTTACTACTTTTTGATTATAAGTAAAACCTGAGAGGACACAGTTGTATGACGCCAAGGATAAGTGCTTTACGAAACATTTGTCCCGTTTAACTAGATCATTTTTGTAATCTAACGTCATTTTTTATGATTCATTGTGATAGTTCCTACTCAGACAGTGAAAAAAGACAAAAGCGTCACAACTTCCAAAAGTAGTCACATCATCGTCAATTTCTTCCGAAACAAGCGTAAATGGCCAAGTTTATCAATCTCCTATTAACGCGGAAATTCCTCTGCGGCCTCAAATAGTCAACATTAATAAGTGACATCAGTAGAACCATGCAAATCAGCCTATCACGAGCATTAGATTGTGGTTCCGAACAATTCTTAACTCAAAAATGTAGTTGCTTATCAAGAGGTAACGGGAAGGTTAAGATTAGTATAGCACAGAGTACGTTGTGATTATTAACACTTTAGCATTCACTTTTGTAATTTCGTTCAAAAGGCAATGCTTGCAAAAGAGGATTTTGGGTGCGAATGCGAAAAGTAGCACCTTCTTTAACAACATCCAAATCAATTTTCTTAATTTATGTTTCGAGCTTAAATTTCGGATTGCTGTTAAGATATGACGTTTTAATATGACCTTAAGCGCGCAGAAAACTTTGCTTAAATGTGTGCGCTCTGCCACGCCTTGACTATGGCTTGTAATAAGCCCATTGAGTTGTAAATTATCTCGAAGTTCTGCGCTATTGTCATCCCCATTGCCTAAAATTACTTCTACTTGGAAATAATTGCTTAATTCTTGCTTACATTCAAAATTTTGTAGGTTCTTAGATATAAGTCTTGCAAGCAACCTTGTAAAAAATATTAATTTCGTTCAAAGGCGCCTTGCTCAGCATTCACTCTCTCTGTTACGAAACAATCATTACTGATTAAGAAAAAAGTGAGCATTAGGGTTGTTTCACCAATGTCATTAAAATTTGACCAACTTGGCAATTTTATCACGCTCAACTGCACACTAGCGACTCCAAATTCGCCTTAGATAATGCCCACGTGGATGTGCGTTTTACGGTCCAGATATCTGTCGTCCCTCCGAAATCTTGGAGCTCGTCGCTTTTTACAGGCCAGGGTGAAGTCCTGTATTCACGTTCTATTTGGTTTCTACTTGAACTTGCCATCCTATAATGTTGAGCTATGGATGTCGGTAAGCTCAAAAAAGCGCTGCTGGTCGGTTTTATCCAAGATTTCGCTAGCAACCTACCATTCCAAATAAAGAGGCACGGTCTTACCCTCATTGTCTCTACCGATAGACTAGCATCAAATAAGGAGAAAGGTCTACAATTTTTTTGATAGGCACTCAAGGCTGATAACCACATAAATTAAATTCATTCATTAAACTAAATTGCGGCTGCCAAGCCTGACTCTGATACAAGTTTAGTGCTATAGGAAATCATTCGAAGCATAAATGAATAATTTTCACCTCTAAATATTTGCAGTCATTACCTAATGTGCATTTCGTGAGTGAATGAGAGCGCCCTTAAAAGTGCATTTAAGTTTCGTTAAGGCTGCTGCCAAGACATGAAAATTACAGGGATAACACTAGTCTAAAACAAGAGCGAAAATGAACGACCGTCTTCATGTGCCATTTAAAATAGGTGGAATACCCAGCGTCTTTGGAAAATAACTTGGGCTCTATATTCATTATCTATATATATGCAGCATAGACAGCACTTGTGACAAATATAGAAGTAATCGTTATGAATCTACTTTATGAAAGCCGACTCTTTACTGAACTATGCAAGTCCCTCGGAATCGCAAAGACGTGCACGACACCTGGCCACCCTCAGGGCAATGGACAAGTGGAAAGAACTAACTGAACCCTGATAGGGTTACCAAAGGCTTTCACGAAGGAGGCACGACCGGAAGATTGGAATTTAAACCTTGGACGTGCTCTTCTTGCCTATAGGGCTACAGTCCACACATCTACCGGCGTCTCTCCGTTCAAGATGCTCACCGGCCGCGAAATGAGAGTTCCCTCTGACGTTTTCCTCCCGCGCAAGGAAGTGGCTACCGACAACGCCCCGGAGTACGTACTACGTCTCAAAGAAGGGATAAGAAAGACGTTTAATCTCGCCAGCTGACACCTTCAAATGTCTCATACCCGACAAAAGAAGTACTACGACAAGCACAGTCGACTCACTGCCTACCACGAAGGAGATCTCGTCCAAATATATCGGCCAATTCCTCCACCTGGGACACATCGCAAATTTTACCACCCTTGGAGTAAAGATCCCTTCCGCGTAGTAAAAGTCCTGTTCCCTACGAACTACCTCGTCCGGAATGCGGAACTCCGTACCCAGCCAATAACCGTCCATCACAATAAGATCCAGCCTTACAGAGGTACTCCGCCGGCCGGCTACGAGGACGAAGCCTACTTAGTCGGAGAAGAAGGCAAACCATCCGATGGTTTAACCAAAGCGTCAAAGCAACTGGTACGTAGAGCTGACTCGAAGATGGATTGGTGGTGTGGACGCAAAACCATCTGACTGACGAAAGTGCAAGTTGGGTGCTGTGAGCAACCGGAATTGTTGTCATTGATAGAAAACAACATGTGCCTTTATTTATAAGTGCCTTTTGACCCATTTGACTCAATAGTCAATGTAGGTGATGACTAAAATGAATTAAATAAGGAAGTAAGCTCCACTATAAGTTGGTTTCCCTAAAAAAGTCAATTCACTGTCATATTTTACTTACTAATTTTCATTTATCTCAAGCCATCTGAATTTTTGACATAAAACCCATTTGTACAAAATGTTATAAAGATCGGAAGTCAGATGCATGGGCTAATAGCATGGCCTTTCAGCTCTTCCAGTTTTTAGCATGATTATGGTCTTAATTAGTCAAATTCGAATTAAGATTGTTCCACTTTTAAATGTGGACTATTTATGGAAATTAATATGCAAAAGTTTCCGAGGCTACATACAAATAAAAATGTGTATGCATATATTTATCAGAACCGGTTGTACAGATTTAGTAAAATTGTAATGGTTCAAATTTAATTGAGGCAGTAATGACGGTTTCTTGGTGCTATTTAGTTGGCAGACAAAAAAGTCTGCAATTCGCATCTTGGATCTCCCATTCAGCAGGCTAAAAGGCTGTTGCTTTTGTGTGATTCAAAGTATGGGATTTCTTGTGGAATTTTATGCGTAAAAAGTGTGCGATGTAGCGCAATTCACCAAAGAATTTCCTGTACCTGGTTGTTAGTCTGTTCATGTATCTGACTAGATGCTTGGTAAAGTTAGGCCGTGTTTTTTGCGAAGCATGCAAAATGTGTCTGTTTCAACAAATAATTAGGCAAAGTGGCTAGTGGTAGCGTGGCATGGCTTAGCACTGCTCGTCTTTGCAGAATCCTTGATGAGACCGGTAAGGAGAGGAGTGAGCGAAGCAGATGATTAGCACAGAGCGCGTGAACTAATAGGCATGGATGGTCTGCCACGAAGGAGGTGCATTTGTAGGGAATTCTATAGTGGAACGCACAGTAGAACACGTAGTGCAGTGAGTGGAGGAAAGGTAGTTACTACGCCACTTTGTTCAAATGCGTGGGATGATTAGGTGTTAGTTGGTGGAGAGCCAAATATGGTCACGCGAAAGTAAAGAAGGACCGCGTAATGGCACAAAAGCCTAGAATATAAAATGTTTCCTTATAAACTTTTTTCCCCTTTTTCACCATCTTTTTAAAATTTGCGTCCATGGTTTAATGATGATGCCTTTCCCTACTGCCAGCCGTGAAACCATCTACGCCACAGAAGATTAAGGGAAGTGGGATGCACATCTCGTGTTAATGATTGTTTGTGTGTCTCTACGCTCGCATTCGGTGTGTGCACAGCCATCTGAATGCTATTCCACCACCGCGGTGAATCCCTTTTTGTGATGCGGCTACGATTCCGTACTTGCAACTGTATTTTGACTTGGTTGACCTGAGATTCGAGACATTGTCAAATTATCATACTTATGCAAAATTAAAGAGACCCGATAGTTTGAATGCCAATGCCAGGCGCGACTGAATTTGCAAATCTTGCAAAAATAGCCACCTAATTACGTTCACGACGCTACACAGAAACGCAATCTGTCCAACAGGAATAGCGTGTCATAGAAGAGCACTTATCAAAGGGATGATGGTATAAAAAACAGAGAGAAAAGAGTATGTTCAAAAGGTAGTAAAATACCTGATAAGGCACGTGAAAAAGAGGGAGGTACTAATTAGGTGATGCAGATTGTACACGTGAGGGTGTCATGCCAGCAACGTCAACCATGGGTTAATGTATTAGAGAAAACAGAACGCACTACCATTTGGGAAAAGAAGAACCACCTATGTCGTTTTATCAATGGCGATGATATTAGGGTGGCGGAGGTAGTATAATCCAAGTCACAGCCAACTTGCACGGCAGGCAGTGAGTTGTCAGAGAATACCCGAATGCATTACTTAGGGTGACAGTAGTCTCCTTCGAATGTAACTTTACTCGCTGTGTCTACATGATGACGGTATGACAAAACCGCCATGGAATGCTGTTGTGAAAGTCGTTCATGCGCATCACTTAATCGATGTCGCTTTATCAGTGGATTGGTCTTAAAACCGAATAACTTAATCATAACTTGCCGGGTAATTCAAAGCAAGGGAAGAAGTTAAAAAGCCGAATAGGCCTATGTATTTGTTATCTTGAGGTCTATAATTACGATATTATTACAGCGACTTCAAAAAACCACAAGCTTATTGTCTTCTCTCATTGCGAGTCGCAAGCCATTTATGATTAGGTTACGCCCATGCAGGTAATTTTAAACTTCGTGTCTCTCCCTTAATGGTCAGGAGTGAGACTGTTTTTAAAGTGGCTGTGGAAAAGGCTCCTTACCTACGCCACTATAGCTAAATCAAGCAACTTTTCATTGGTCCTCGAGTTGACTCAATTCGTTTCCACCTCTTCTTACCAAGCATTTACTTAGTCAATGATAAATAAATGGTTCGCTTCATGGAGCAAAGCATAGTCTCTCTTAAAAAATAGTCGCTCTCACTCTGTCACCTTAAAAATACTTAAAAACGGAGCTTGTGGAGCCGTAGGCTCTGCTTTTGGAAGGTAATTCTTCAAATGTTTGGAGAAAAAAAAGCATTTTATTCTGTATGAGCGCTTTGGATCAAAAAGATTTGTACAGAACAAAAAACTCCATTGCCGAACGATAAATTTCCCTTTTTTTGCAAATTCTTTTGTAAAAAGTGCATTATGGTCAATAAGTTGGGTCTATGATAGACGTGGACCCTTTTAGAAGACGCTAAGTTGAAATAAAAACTAAATGCAAGCGTGTCGATTGCATCCTGCTCAACCTATTTACTTCACTCACCGTCACGCAGGGTGGCAGACTCTAGTGCTAGGTAGAGTGTAAATATTTTAGCAGGCCTGAATAAAAAAATCTTTGCAATTCAAAGATATGCAAACCCGAGCATGCAGATGCATTTGAATATAAAGGACTTATAAATCAATTTGTGCCCTGATGTGACACATCGGCAGGAAACCACTTCAGTAGTATTAGCGGTTTGACCACAGCCGTATTAGTCAGTCGATGACATCCACGGTCACAGTGGCTCGCCATGCTGAGAAAGGATTTTTAATTCAGGGTCAGTGAGGAAAAGAAAAGAAACAGAAGGATTATCTTAATTATTTTACGATTATGACAAATGTCTGTATTTTGTTTTCACCGATAAACAGAATACTGATGCTGCTTGAGGGCGCTTTTAGACAAACTGCGGGTTCCTCGAGGTGCATCCATAAAGAAGGAAGAAGTCTGTGCAGATTGTTTTCTCTTAGCGACAAAACAAACACAAAGGTTGCGGGTTTCCACTTTTTGATGAGAGGGATTATTCTACAATTATTCAAACTTAGTGCCAATACTGCGTTTTCGGGTAGCAATACCGGTAAGTAAGCAGCAGCTATGCATCTTTGAAGTACTCTTTTTCTTAATTTATCAAGAGCCCTCTTTGTATGCGCTAATTTTTTGCTTTTCCTTGCAATTTTTATTTGTATTCTTTTGAGAGCCTGTGTTAACTTATTATTCCCTGCTTATCTCATATCATTCCCAAAGGCATCCGCAATAAACTAGGGGGTAAAAGATGTGCCGTATTTGTCCGAACGGTTAAAAAAATGCTGGGATTGTTTGACCTTTACACCTTTTACTCATTACAACGAACATGCGTCCCACCAGCGATAAAACTTGTGCTTCCGCAGGTACACATAAGCATGAGCACAAATGCCCGACATCTGGTCAAAATTCACTCACCGCATAAAACAGAGACTTCTTTCTCCTAAACAACACCCGCGCAGGAGCTTGGCTATAAGCCTTACCTTAAGGGGACCAAAGTGATCACACGACTCCCTTCCTTTGTTCCATGCGAAGCAAAATCCGCGCTATGTAACGACTTTTGCTTCTACATTATGTTGTGAAACCGTTAGTGGGCCCTTCCAATTTTCTGCATAAGGGTAAAAATCGCTCTTTACTTTACTACTTACATTCAACAAGTCAAGGTACAGCATTACTGGGTGACAAAGTCGAAAAAACAATCTTAACTTTAATCACTTAGCATGATTTGCGGAAAGGCTGTTGCCTCTAAAAAGGCTTCGTCGAGTCGTTGGTAGCGCTAGAGTTGCTCGGCGATTTGTGGTATCACTAGCAGAAGAAGCAATGAGTTCACCGTTAAGTGGTCCAGTTGTTTTCAAGGATTGTGAAGGAGTATTTAAGGCAGCGCATCCTGCTGAAGCTGCCGCTGGGTTAGGAGCTGCAGAAGCCGACTGAAAAACTCTTTGAGAGCTCTGTCGACGTTGGATCCAGTCCTCAATCATCTGGAATCGATTAGATTTGATGATTAAATGGCACTGCAGTTAAGCTCTCCTGATATTTTTAAAAATAAAGTCCTGTTTGAAAACAGGACTTTTGATTTCTGGGAGTTATAATTTTGCAGAATATCGCCATGCCGCTACATGTCATGCGTCAGTCTAGCTCAGATAAGTCCAGACAGCACCAATCAGCATCAGCTTATAATGATGAAGGCAGCTTCTCCCGAACCAAAAGCGTATACCCTAGCCACGTGGATACTAGAATCGCATTAAACTTTTAGGGGTGGCTTGGTAGTTTTCTTTTACGAACTTCAATAACCTCTTTATAGACCCTCCAGAAATAAATTCGTGCCATCTGATCGACATAGTTCTAACCCATTTGCGATAGTAATGCAGTAAGCTTAGCATCAGGCATTTTTAAAACTGTTCTGTCATGCCACCGGCTTTTCTTATTCAAAGCTAATACTTTGTGCATTGAATTATTTACATGAGACGTCGTCAACTCTTTAAAACCACCTTTCTCATAGTTTCCTCATCATTAGTGTCCTAAACAAACAACCGTAAAAACCAAGAACTAAAACAGAAGAAGCTAAAGATACCACATTTTGTGGTTTGTCTAATTGCCAACTACGAAGTCAAATGTTTGCATATCTAAATGTACGTGCAGAGCAAGCTTTTTATAATTTACAAGTCGCCCTCCACCCACGCGCAAATCAATGCGTCTAAATCTCGTATTTTTCTGTGGCATCAGATTCAGTCCACTCATCTATGTATCTACCTTCCTGAACACATCTGGTTTTTTCATCCATCGTTCTTGCGCCGATTTAAATCAGTTCTTTTTAACTCTAAAAATCTAATGAATCTTTCGGATTATACTTTATTTGTAAGTCCGAATTAAAATCCGTCCAGATTGCACTCGTTGATCAAAGTCGCTTAAGACCACTCTTCAAATCGTTTAGAATCCCTCGGTCTCTATCATTCATTCCATTATGAACCGATTTGGCGACTAATTTAAAATGAATCTTTATTGTTTCTGTTTCCTTGTTTCTTATGGGTTACGTATGATATAGGATAGGCTGATAATTTTTTGTGGATGATCTTGTCATCATCATCAATGGTGATGATAGCATCTATATGAACCTGTCATGCATGTAAAGCAAAATAATTTCTTTTTTGAAATAGTCACTTTAATTGATCAACTTTCCCTACCCATTTTAGGTACCCTAAATTCCTTAAGCTTTATTGCGATAAAAAGGAAGAGTATAAAAAATAGGTCTATCACTTATTTTCATGCTGTAAATCTAGAAACGAGCACTAAACACTAAGTTCTTTAACGTTTTGCTCTTGATTAGTTCTGTTTAGGAGTACTGAGTATCTCTTTTGAGAGTTAGGTGAGTGCTGGAATCGCGGTAAGGAATTAAACATGGTCTCTGTCTTTGACTACCTGCTATTCCAGTTAGGAATAGGCAACCTTTACACATTTGCCTTTAAGTAATGCGCAAAAGTTTGGGTCATGCACGATGACCTTTTTGTCATCTTTTAAAGGATGCGATATAATCCATACTGCCAGCCATTTAAGCGGATATGTAAGGTGCATTTCTTCCTAAAACATTCGGTTATTACACTCAAGAACTAAAAAAGGCGTCCACTCACTTCATAAAGGCGCGTTGGAAGAGCTGTTATTAGTCCACCGCCAATCGTGAGCACGGAACTGGCGATTCGCACATTGTCGAAATACACAAGGTCGTGTCGCCAAAAGATTTCTCGGCCTGGGTGTATTGTTGTCAAGCAAAAAGGAAAAAAGGAACATACATCCTCCGGCAAATCTATCAAATTAATCATAATCATATAGTGTATAATAACCAACCCATAGAATGTCGAAAATTGAGGACCAAAAGCGAACATTCTCACTGAACCACAAAACATTCGGTAGGTGAATAAAGCCTCAGTTTCCGTTTTTTCTTTTATTTAGTTGCTGCTTGGAAATTATATTTTTATTATTTGAATGAAGTATAGCGTTTTGCTTAGTTTGCCACGAGGCACGTGCACTAATCTTTTGCATTGCGTGCCTTTTTCTCATTTACTTGGCTCATCAACTTGAGAGCTAATAACATTGACCGATCGGGATCATTGGAAAGTCCTTTATAATCCTAATGGCGATTTATGACTTCTTTTGATTATGAAGCTGTATATCACTTAATTTGATTTAGCCAATTTTTTAAATAAAATGAAGTAACGATCTATAAAAATCGATTGTTTAACTGTCTAATAGGCGAAGGATTCCTAAACAGTCCAGCTAAATGGTTACTGATTAAATAAAACGCCTGTATCATAACAGAAACCTATATGTCTCTCTTCTCATGCCCGTATCTTATGACAAGTTGTATTTCTAGATGCGGACTCCTAAGATATGTTATACACCTTATGCAACCTTCGAATTGGGGAAAAACTTGCAAAGAAAGCCGTTTTAACTTGAAAAAACTACTAAATCTTCTAATTAGGGAATTCTCCTTCCAAAAACGCCCAAACTTTAATAGCTGAACAGGTTTGTTACACGAGAACTTGGCCGCCTTAATATCAAGTTACATTTAATTTGTTAGGCAGGCAATTTAAAGTTGCATTTATCAGGATTCAAAGAATGTGGGTGAAAGAGTGAAGACCACCGAGCACCAAGTAAATGGTGTTCGTCTGTTTCTATTTTAGGACTCCTGGGCAAAAACAATCAGATGCAACTTTCAAAATCGTGACAGTTGAGGCAGGGCACTTTTGTTGGGCTGCAAGGCATTCTGCATAGGATTTTCTTCGTAATAAAGTGATAATGGTCTATCTGATCAATTAAATGCTCTTATGACATTTAAAGTAGATAGGTCAACTTACAAAGAGCCACAGGAAATACTGTCAAGACTTGCAGTCGACAGAAGACCGTACCGTTTACTAGCAAAGATACCTCGTGAAAGATAATGCTGCCTAAAGCAAACGCAAAAAGTGATTGCTTCAATTTTAAAAGTGACTTACAATGAGCTGTTTGGTAATAACATTAAAAAGTAAATTTTGCTGTTTAATGATTCGGTTTAAAGGCTTGATTGGACTTTTATGAACGATTCACAGTTAGATTGCCACCTTAGCTCCCCCTTCTATCTTCAATGCCTTTTTAACAATCGACCAGCCAGCTAGCTAGTGTGCTCAGATATGTTGGCAATAAAGGCTTGAATTTTTTATCGTACCCGTTAAGAGCTCGATAGAACATTGATCCACACACACGGAAAACAACCACCCGTAGTAATTTGGATATGTTGGTCGTGATTTTACCCTTTTAAAGGGATTTCAGCCATGTCTGCAACTTTTGTACCGCTGCTCTCCTTTACCACGGATTCAGTCACGCATATAAGTATATGTATACCGTTCTCAAATCCAAATGAAAATGTCACCAAGATCATTCAAATTCAATGGATTTTTAGTTTGCTTTTCCTTGACATTATTTGCATATCAAAGTAAATGTGATTGCTCCTTTTTTGAAAGGACATTCTTTCTTACCAACCGCTGAAATTATAGAAACAATGAATGGTAGCCAAGGAAATTGACTCCAGGCAATTGGTTCAAAAGACGTCAACACGGAGGTTGTAACAAAAAGGGGCCATATCAGAAGGGTGTGCGTAAGACCTAAAAAACAATTCAAAGAAATCGTAAGCCCGAGCAGTCAGCGATCATTCCATTCTCCGATGTTCAAAAGATGAAAAGACAGATTCTACAACGCTATCATTTTTTAGCTTACCTAGAAAGCCATAGAAAGCTGTGACCCTGCTGATGGGTATATCGTCGACCAGATTCCGTCGAATAGTCTAGTAAGAATCGTTTTAAACGAAAATTTAGATCTGGCAGAATCGTTGGTTCTTGAACCCTGTTGATCCTACATGCTTACTTTAGAACCTGCAAAGTTTCTAAACAATGAACTTTTACATTTTGGGTTAAAGCAATAAAAATACGAAGACAAGAGTGACCATTTATCTTCGATTTTATTACCCTACTGCTTCTTTTTAACATGAAAGCTATTTGAAGACTTGCTTCCTTAGAGCACAGAAGACTGGATAAAAGAGGTAGAATTAATGTCTTTGTATGTGCATGCAGATGTGCTGTAGGCATAATTTCACCGCCTTTGGCAAGAAATAGCCAAACGTGCTCCTTGGACTCCCAAGTTGTTCGGCATGGTGAGTATGGGCAATCATAGCGCTGTTCCGGCCATAGTTGCTTTCATGCACATGCTTTGGGACCGAAAATCATGAACTACTATAAGATTTGTTAGGTAGGTGCATCAGCAGCAATAACTGACCAGCTTTTGTCCACAAAAATATATTCTCTTCTATATCTCAAGAGGATTATTATTTTATGAATAGAGTGGGCAGGCAAGAGGTTTAATCAAAGTGCTTCCTAAAGTCTCGAGTCCGGAGCTTAGTCGATACAAATGATCAAAGCCCTGGTGTAGGCGAATAAAACAAAGGAAGGTGGAGGGAACCACATACAAGATTAAAGGAGTTTACCATAAATAAGGCCAGTAATGCAACTCCGCAAATGGCTATGACCTTCGAGCCAATGTTATACGGATCAAGGTAGGTAAGGAATAGCACGCCACATGAGGACAGGATGAGGGCTATAATCTAAGTAGAAGAAAATAATAGAGAATTGAGAAGGCATCACTTTCTCTATTTATTTCTTAACTTATTCAGTCAAAAATTTTAAAATTTTCGGGGTTACTTTTGCTGCCACAAAATTCTTCTCGACTTTTATTTAAAGTTCCTGCTCTAATCAATAAGTTGAAGGCAAAAATCTTTCAGAATAAACGTTAAACTTACCTGCTGTGAATTTTTCTGCAATTCAAATCGAGCAAGGTTTACGACAAAACGCTTTTTGTCTTTACACCACTGCCTCGTCTGACCTGCAAATTATGTCTCTTTCCACTTTTAAAAACCTTTTACTCTTAATCCGTTAGCTATGAATCCAGCAGTGTTAGCGGCTTCTTGGACCTTTTCTAGTACCTTGCTTTATAGGCCTGGGGAGAACTAAGGGCTCATTGCGTATTTCTCTCAAAAGCAAAGAAACTAAAAGAAGAGACTTGGGCTTTCCAATGGACATTAGACCTTGGAGAACTGTTATCCTTGTTACAGAAGAAGTAATTTTATTAAATTACCATGATCACTTAGCAACAAAAGTATCTCAAAAGGTAGCCTCTTACCTTGCGGTATCCTAGAGACAAGGAGGAATAGGAATAAACGGACATATTAACTTGTTTTAACATTAAATGGATCATGAGAGAGAAGGTAGCAAGTTAGGTAAACCCGCCTTAGCTCACTACAAGTTATTTTCAGCTCCGTAGTCTATGAGCGCTGAAAATTGTGAATCAATCTTACTTCCCTAGCAATTTTGTCTCTAAAATTGATTGATTATTTAGCATTCAAAGGACGCCAATGTATCCGTGATTATGTGGCTAAAGTCCGACTCAAGTATAGACATATTGAAATGAATATATTGTATTTTCATTTCCATGTTTTACCTCAAGAGGATTAGTTGCTGCTGGCTCCCTTCGAATTTTTAATCCTTACTGTTAGTCACTCAGTAAAAATGACAAGGGACGTACCCGAAATGCGACAAATTTTTTAGGCACCAAAATCCAACTGAAGAGATATTCATATGGTGGGAGAATACATAACATGATGGCCATATCTGTAACTGATATGTGGCGCAGACCGCGAGCAATGCAATAGAGATTGAGAGTCCACAGAGTACTGAGCCCAAAACTGCGACAAATGAGAGCACTCCAGGTAGCACATCCCTCGGTAAGTTGAATGACGTAAATTCTAAGGTGGCGGTGGGCAAGTGGACTTAGGCAACGTATAGAAAAGAAAGGAGTGACACGTATGTTTGTGGTTAGATCATGTCACCTGTCCAAATATTCCTCCAGGTCTCTCCTTCACATTTTCGCTTCCTACACATTTCCGTAATCCTTCGATAGAAGATGTACATTTTTGACAGGCCTAATTTGCAAACTAATCTAAAGTGCCCCAATAAGAGGTAACTAGCATTCCTGGATACTAGGAGAGTACTTAGCCTTAAGAACTGTTACCCTTCGGCCACATAAGAATCGGTGTGTGCCATGTGGCAGAGGAGTTATTGTATCCTATTTTACTAAAAATCGTCGCAACATTCGGATACTCATCTGATTGGTTGTGTTGGTTAAATCATAACAGGATAGGCTATTTTACTTAAACGCCTAGATATCTTCTAAGAAATCCAAAGTAAATGCCTCCTGTTCTGCAAATATTTGCACGCATCTCATACGTTTATGCATTTTTTGTGCTTCACGATATAAGTTGAATGAATGTGGCGGTAAGTCAAGAACATCCATACTGATCAATCTGCATTCGTCTCTAAAACTTCTAGAACTTATTTTTATTTATTTATCAGCATAAGAAGCAGACTATACCTTTACTGATGCCATGACCATCATTCCTTCTGTAAACTTACAATTTCGCTATCCTACTCTACTTTGCTGCTAAGGTCCGTCTGTATTTATGTGTGTGAAATTAGCGCATTTTTCCAAATTTTGACGATATTAGGTGTTTCTTATTTATTTGAGACCCTAATCGCAAAATGATACAATTGCGTGGCTGGCTGTACTCCACTTCTTAAGCTATTTTACCGCCTGTGATAAGCGAAGTATGAAACCCCCTCAAGAATGATGAGTGAATCTATCTGCAAGGAAAATCTTTCGCGATTAGGACTACTTTAATGAGTTGGCAATGATAGGCGGGAAAGAGTGACGTTTAAAATAAAACATAGAGGTGCGAATGGCCCTACTATCGCTACCTTACCTAATAAAAGTAAGGACAGTGCAATAGAAAATCCGAAGGACTCCAAAATAATCTACTCTTTTAATTTAGATGCCCTCTCGTTGCGTGATTAGGCGTCTCATGTAATTTAGGGATGTCCCCGTTCTTGTTTTGTTAAAGCATCGCAAGTGTGGCTGTAAAGAGGCACTAAAAGCGGCATTCGAAACAAGATGGAGACTGTGTATCCAGGGCAGATTATTAGCTAATTAGTGCATCAGGTAATAGTTCCTAGCTCCTCGCTCCCTTTCCACGAATACGACTTCCACTAGCTAATGGAGATATGCATTTTACACCTACAGTCTTCCAGTCTATCACGGAAATTCATTCCTACCGCAGAGACATTCTACTGCATTTTCAGGAATACCTAGAGGAGCCAAAATGCTGTCAGTCTTCAGCAAACTTGATCAAAGTAAAGAATATTTACTTTGCACTGCTTAAAGGAAAAAGGCGTAGCAACCATCATCACTTGAAAGGCACAAATCACTTTGTGTCACCATGTCTGCATGAAGACGTGTAATACACTCAAGTTATTATTTTTTCTCCACATTTCTTCTAATAGTATGTATCTACTTGATTAAAATGGTAAGCAGCACTGTAAGCCAGAAGATATGATGAGATAAAAAAGACAGAGTCCCTCAATTACATCGGCTTTCGAGCGGACGTCCCGTAGAATGTCGTCAGTGGTGTGAAACTCTATTTAAGCTTTTATTCACATTTAAGTGGTGTAAAACCAGAAATTGTCTTCCCATACACCCTTGCTAATGGGTTGTCTCCTCCCTTCTGTACATCATAAATAAATAATTACTCATTAATCTAGGAACAACGCTTTACTTTTTCAAAGTTGGGCTAAAAGCTCAGTTAGTCATATAATTTTATCATTTTGACATCGCGTTAACTTAAAGAATGTGCTTTGTTGAAAATATTTGAGCGTTTGCATTTTAAAGCGAAATTGCTTTATCACTGTGCCGGCAGGCAGAGCAAGGGGTGCCAAAATTATAAATTCCCAGTAGACATCGCTTTATTCTTAAAAACTTGGGCAATCTATGTATTTTTTCAGATACGTGTACCCTATTTACTCCTCAAAGTTTGCTAAAATTTTGTGATTGCTCAAGTTAAGCGTACTTATATTCATAAAGATTTAGGCTTTTGAGTGAAAAGTTCTAGAAACAAGATCTTTACAAACACTTTGGAAGAGCCTTAAAATTCTTACCTGTTCGCACATTTTAGCTTACGTTTTGGGCGAAAACTCAAGGTTCAAGACTATAATTAAATTAACAAGGTTGCTTTTCAAACCATGAAAAAGGGAGTGATAAACTCACGTAAAGAGTCCTGACAAATTCTCAGCTCTTCTCTCTAAGCAGTTGGCGACAAATAGGGTAAATGGGATGAGTAAAATGAAAATAGAGTTGAGAAGGTAGATGAGGAGTGCTGGAGAGTCAACAACCTAGGAACAATTGCAAAAAAACTTTTATTACATTTTGCTTTAAATATGTATCTATCCTCTAAGCATAGACTGACGTAGAGTTTATTTTGAAAGCGCAAGCTTGAAACAGCATAGTTTTTGGATTTTTTGCTTTTCCTACACTTTAATTTGTTTATCAAAGGAGTATTTTCTTCTATTTCGCATGAATGCATAAATTTTGCTGCTTTAAATTAATCTTTTTCATCAATTCTGCATTAAGGCTACAAGCACATTTTCAACATAGCGTGAGCTTTATGTGCCCATTTCGCTGCTCTTTTGTCTTATCATCCATAATTTGGTTCAAGGAAAGGAAGATGCGTTGGCATGAATAACAAGTGTCCCCACGCATGAGCTTGGTTCTATAGATCAAAACCTGGCGTAGTTAATTTGCAGAGAGTCAACCTAAATGTATGTCAAGTAGAGAAAGAGGGCATCCTTCTTTAGAGAGCTAAAAAATTTGCAGGATTAACTTAAATTTTCTTGCAAATGCAGAGGCATGCAAACTTCAGTAAGATTTAAAGTTGACATTCTTCGGAGTTATTTTAAAATACTTGAGTAGCTTTGAGCAAATTTAGTTCAAACCAAAGTGCCACCTTGATATACACTGCAATGCTAGTGATTACTGAGCCTCTCGCAAACTCTATCAAGGATCTTCATTTTCTGACCATCAAATTCGTTCAAAAATTTCATATTTATACATTAGAATTCTTGTACTTTTATCGCACTCATGAAAGAAACAGTGAATCACCTTACCGTCGTGGGAAAGAGGAAATAAGGAACAACAAAATACTTCTAGAATTATTTCTCGTCTTTTAGAAGGAAGCGAATCATGGAAGCGCATGAGAGGGATGACTGCTACCTGTTTCTTACAGGTAATTTTAGACAGCCACACCCTTCTCTCTATAAACTATCGTGCCATTGAATTTTCAGCATTACCTATTAAATAGGGTGGAATTTGTTTTGAACCTATCAAATCAGTTACTAAAACAACCTTATTGAAAAGGCTTACCTTAAGCTAAGCAGAAATCGCTGAAATCTAGGTATTATGTTTTTCAAGTCCACAATATCTCCAAACGTGTGCCAGAAAAAGAGGATCAACACGTCAGAGCCTTCAGGAGGAAACGATAATCACTACCTCGGCTCAAAGGAATAGGTTGCATATTGTGTGGAGGTGATAAACCACGTGAGCAAAGGGGAAGGCTGTTGACTGAGCTATCTTTAGTTTGACTTACATCATTCAACTCCATTGTCTCATTCCGAATTGTTGCATTTTGAGGTAGATGAAAGAACCACTTGATAGAGTTGAAAAAGACGTTTATTGAGATAGCAAAGAGAGAAGTAGTGAGTAGGAAGAGTGCACATCTCCGCATAGCGTGACAAATTTGACGACCCACATCACTTAATGGCGCTTTCGTGACTCGTGGATCTGAACGACGAATAGGGAGATGATCGTCTTTGTTACCATTTGCTGTTCGGGTTGCTTCTGGTGGATCCTCTAAAGATCTGCTTTGTCGACTTCGAGGGGAAAAGAGACGACCAAGCAATTTGACCTAAAGTAAAGTCATTTTTCGGCATGATTTTCAATGCAGTGGATCAGCCAAGTGTTCAAAAATCATTGACGTAATTGCTCATTTTAGACCAAGCCTTGTAGTTTTATCGGTTAGTGGGGGCTTCCAACCGTAGCGGCAATTTACATGAGTTCCTAGCATGCTTATCTCCTAAATGCATGTTTTCAGAACCATTGAAATATATCATTACATCAATACTACTTTCATAAAAGGGGATGAATACATTTTTACTCTCACTAGCCATAATTTTAACCAAAGACAAACTTGGTTTACTCCACTCAGGTAATAACCTGGCCTCTCAGAGGAAATTAGTATTTTACATAACCGACTTTTCCTTAAGTCTACACGTAAGGAAATAAGACAATTCAAATTTAAATTTACCCACATTTTTTTCAAAATGAAGGAGATTTGGATTTAATTCCTAAGCTGTAGATTTATAAAAAGCTTATTTAGTGCAATCAGCGTATGAGTTTTACACCCGGGTCTTTCAAAGGACCTTATTTAGCGTAACATAATTGCTGGATTTAAAGTTCTGTTTTGAAAAAAAAACAATGTAAACTTAAAAATCTTGATAAAAGGAAACGCCTTAAAGTGAGGCATCCTTGACAAATCGAAAAGGCCATGCATGTAAAAAATCATGGAATTTAAGTGAAGAGGAACAATGCCTGGTTTATAGCAAATTTTAGAAAAAAGGTTTTGAATCTCAGGGCTGTATGTTCATTTTGAGAACACATGATTTTATCGAAAAGTTCATCCTTAAAAAGGTTGCGCTTTTACAGAAGCATTAAAAATCCTACCTATCTCATGACTTATAACAGGAAGCATTCAGGTAGTTGTGAAATCAACCCAAACGCAAAAATGCTGCAAATTTACTTAACAGTGCAAGAACGCCACTCATGAAGAACTACAATTTTATTTTTAAAGCGTAAAATTCCTTTCTACAGGAAGTTAACTGCTCCTAATATACTGTGTGTCAGGGGCTACGAGTAGAGGACAAATTACACATGATTGTTCCAAAATTGTTTATTTTCTTAGTGGCATTATTAATTACGGAATGAGCAAAGGCGTCGAAATTTTTTATTTGTTCAATTTAATGGCTTAAATGATTTTGATCCATAATCTCGTAGTCTTCATCTTTTCATTTAAAGTACATTCTGCCTTAGGTGCCATTGATGGACATGTAACTGGAAAAGTTTTACAAAATCCAGTTGAGATTTTTCGCAGAGCCCTTTAAAAACCCTTCGTAGCGTGATTGCACTTGGGAAAAGTTAAGCTGAAATCATAGTGTTTCCCTTCTTTGACAGCAAACCTGCTTTTTGGTACATAAGTCCAAGTCATCCTCTGCTGAGGTCCCCGTAGAGTTGACTCCTGGAGGCTCTCTTTGTGGCGCCACTCTCATTCTTTTGGGAAAAACCTCAACGTTTCCTAATAAGCAATCAGAGGGATTTTAATTTATTGGAGTCATTTTGAGCAAAATATCCTTATACCCTTAATCTAAAGGAGTGATTCCGTAAAGGCACATTTAGGAAGCCAAAAACGTTTGCGAGATTTATAAGTAGATCTTGGCTTCTGCAGCATTACTAAAAGGTGCTACAAATTTGTTTTAGCGCAGTTCTACCTATCGTCACTCACCGAAATGGGGATAATGGATTAGTTCAGGTACTATAAATCAAGGCGGTGCGCAGGGAGTGGTGGCCGATGTTAAGGCATTTTGGAAACGGAGGCAAAACCCGCAGAAACCTATCTTGACGGGAAATTCTGCGTACGAAAAAAAGATGATGGAACATTTGAACTAGTCAGGTGGAAAACCATACTTCTCTCACTGACTGTTTTCCTCCGTCGTCATTCCAAATTCACTGCAGCGGTCAGGAACAAGAACAACTAGCCCACTGACTCACCTGATCTTGGTGACACTATGTCGACCAAAATAAAAATGGTGTAGCTACTTACGTCATCCCATAAAATTCCCTGCTTTTTAGGATTTTATAAGAAAACTAATAAAATACTTGATGCTGGATGCTAAAAATGTAGCATAAAGATTGAGTTAGATCGATAAAACAATTAAACAAACATTTTAACCCTATTTCATTGATACTTTACCATCTGTTATCCCAAAATTCGAGATTCCTTTTTTAAGCTCAAAGCCCTGTTCAAAGAAATTCAAATGTAGAGAAATGTCCATTTCATCAAAAAATAAAGTAAATGCCTCTTGCTTTCTTTTCCGGCAGCATGCCAAGAAATTACTTGCATCTCCTCTTTAAGAAACAAATTTTTAACATGGCAATTTAAAATTGACAAGCAAAGCGTGTGTGCTTGTGTTTGCCGTGACTATTAAGGTGGACCTTTAATCAGGCTGTAAGGGCAACTTAACTGAGTGGCGGAAGTGCCGCATTCCCGACAGCCCTGTCTACATTGACAAATGGTAGACAGCTAAGGATAAAATACAATAACTAAGGAGGCTTTTGTTCTTAAGCTAGGTAAAGAATTTTGAAATAGAAGTAGCGTAAGCAAATAATGAAACGTTTGCCGAAAATTCCTTTCAGAATATTATAAGTCTTCCTAAGGTAAGGGGTTTGGAAATAAAAGTTATTTATAGTCACTGAAAATCTTAAATCTTGAGCCTCAGATCGAAAAGACTTAATACGTAGGTTTGTAGCTAGGAACAAAAGAGAATTTTAGAATTTGCTTCATTAAAAGTTGAGAAACAACAAGTTTTGGTTTTTAATGGTGAATACTGTCTATTTAATTAAGCTGTCAATATCTCTGTCGTATTGATTTGTGTCAGGTGGTCAGATTAGGTTAATTGAAATAATAAGGACAAAAATTGATTTTTCTAAGGGCGCTTAAATACATGACTAAATGCGTTGATGGGTCACTGGAGAGTGTTCTGAGTAACACGCACATTCTTCCTCCAAAATGGCAAACTTGATCTGCTAAGCCTCGACTGCATAACGGACAATGTAAAAAACCAAAAAAATAGTTGTATTCTAATTAGCTTTTCTTGAATGATAGAATTGTTGAATTCATCTCACATCACAATTTCTTCAATCAGGCTGGAATCTTAAGCCTTAACACAAGAGTTTTTGCCCCTTTATCCCTTGATGTCTTATGCAAATGTTAGTGTTAATTTCAACGTTTATGCCATTGGCAGTTCTTGACAAAGACTTGAGACCATTTAGCCAAGTCGTCCAAGAAGACGGAACTTTTAGGTCTTAGCTACCACCTGAATGTTACAGCAAGGCAGTGAAAATCGTTCACAAGCTGTAGCGTCGCCTAATAATATAGGAATGAGTTTTAGGAAAGAAAAAGGTATTACGTTATTGTAAAATGCGTCGTCAAGAGAGAAAAGCCACCATGTGAAACTCTCCTTAATTTTATAAGGAATTTTGCAAAGAAGTGTATTTAAAAAGTTCTAAGTATTAGGATTTTAGACAACTGAATGCAAAAAGGACATTTGTAACTTTTGTCTATCTCTTATCTACTTTCCAAGACTTCGACAACATGCAATATAATGTATTTAGACGATGTTAAATTGTTTTTTTTTTCCACTTTCTCCCCAGCATAGAAAAAGTCACCAATTCCAAAAGTTGCCTTTTAAAAGTATTTGGGTTTTAAAGCTATTTATTTCAAGTATCTCTGACACTATTAAGAGACAAACAATTTTTAACTTGTGAACTACTAACACTTTCTTTTATTTAAGGCAACAGTATTAGGGTTCCTTTACACTCCTCTTACTCATTACAATTTTAATTTATTGGCTTAAGCAAAAGTGTGCTACCCGGATTTCTCGATGACAGCTATTGATCGTACCTCTTTGAAAAACTCGAAGCTCATCTAATTTACCAGCAAGGATGGTCATTGCGCAGTAAGGGTGGAAGACTAGTATCAACGTCAGTTTCTTTGGGCCTTGTAATAAATTCATTATTGGCAGAAGGGGTGTGTGCACGTTTGTGGATCACCAGCGGGTGAACACTCTTAGTAGAGGGAAGGGACTAAAGTTCTTTACGTCTACGAGTGAGTCACCGTCTGTATTAGGGCCCGAACGTCCGGTCTTCTGCTGCTACTACTAAGATGGTCGTGCCTGCTCTCATTTTGTTTCAGAACTGTTAATTAGGTGAATGCTATGGCAACTAATGACTGACTGCGTCACAAAGCAGGTGCTTTGGCACCTGTTTAACACTTAAAGTGCTGGTTTAACAGTTTTCTCTGTCTCTAGCTATCGCTCTAACCATCTTCTACTTTCATGGTTACCTTTTTTTTCCGATTGCTAAGTGATTGCCACTGCATCATGACATTGAGATCGATCAAACACACTGCTGCAGACAACATGCAGAGAGAGAGCTAGGAAGATAAAAGGTCTGTATTTCGTGGTCTTCTTTAAGGGCAAAGATATAACGACCCAGAAACCCGTGATAATCATGTTCCCTGTTGATGCTCTACTTATTTTAGCCAGTGAATTCATTTAAGTTCTCTGTGTACAAACACTCGTTACAGGTTTTTTTAAGTATATGCAAATTCTAGAGATAAATAAGTCACCTCTGGCGCCACCAGTTTTGCTAATTCACAAAGGCATGATACTTGCCAACAACCTGCTTAGATGTTGAAACAATCTATTTCTGTTTTGTCTTCAAGAATGGCTTTGAGTAAAGTGTACAGTGCCATAGAACACTTAATTACTCGGCAGTGAAACTCCCAAGGAACGTGGCTACTTTAGTATTGTCTAAATACACGCTCTGGCTATGGAAGCACCCAGTCTTATAGCCGGTTTTCTGGCAATTGTTTGACTGAGCATCGACTTTCCGCTTTTATTTTTTATCGTCCCTTCTTCATAAATCAGTATTTTATGATCATAGCTAAATCATTTCCATCCCTCTACACCTACCTTATCTTGTACATTTCCGCTATTGCTTTCCGTTTTCTCTGAGTGAATCTGTGTTTTACGCAAAATTTGTTCCATGCTGATGAAATTTTGTATGACTAAAATCGCACAATACTGTTGCAGTCGATTTATTTTTAGTAATATTGCTAGGAAATCCGTATAAAATATTGTGCTTGTTCGAGGACTTTACCATTAGCTGCTGACTCACTGCCGAGATAAGCAAAAGTCTTGTTTGCTTGTAGAGGCAATAATAATTATAAATTGTTCTTTTATTCTGCCCAAATTATATGGGGTAAAAGAAGTGCTCTCTACCGCCTTTGTTTGGTCCCATAGTTTAGTGTTGTCTTGATGGAAGGTACAAATGGCTTTCGCGATATTTAATCAAGGTAAAGTCGAAGGGGATTACTGCGCGATTACACGTCTATGCTTTATACTTGCCTTGCAAATTAACAAGGCTATAAGGCTACTTTACTGGCTTACTTGGTCATAGAGTAAAGTGAGAGGTGGTTCCTACATAGGAGTGGTTAAAACTCGTCCATCATATTCGAAATAAATATCCATGAATTCAAAATACCTTACAAAGCTCTTCTCCTTCCATTTTAATGCTATATATTTGTGGGCTGTTATTCCCGAAACCACTTGTATGCGAACAAATTTAGTGGGAGTCAGGAAATTAATAATAATGCCTTTTATAAAATAATCAAGTCCATTCAAATTATATTTGCATGAACTTTTATTTACAGCCATCATTTTACATTTGCATGATTATTCTTGAATGTTGTTAGAAAACAACAAAAGCCTGTCTTAATTTTACGCGTTAAATTGCCCATTGATTTACCCCACGGCTGATTCGTTTGTATGGCTATTAACCCAAAACGTTAGGAAGTTTTTGCTTAACGGAAATATTAGAAAACAAAAATATTTTTATGGTATTTGAACTCACCACCGACGTTGGTCTGAGTTTCGAAAAGCATGTTTGTCATGTTGATTACCTTCTACATACTACTTCATGCTCGAAACGCTTTAGTGAGAAGCCGAGCTCTGCCATTCGTTTAACAGACGCTGCGTTATGATTGGCTTATTTTGTATCAAGTCAGCATTCCCACTGCAAAGCATCAAGAGTTTGGATCTATTAAAAGTTAATTTGAACGAAGTGAGGTGGATGATTGCGTGCCTTCTCAAAATTATTTTACATTAGAATCAAAAACTAACTCCTGATTATAATCTGCAGTTGTTTTGTATCTCACTTCTTCTTAACGATCGATTTTACCCTCAGTGGTTCAAATCTGATTTAAAAGCTTGAAAGAATGCTGCATCAAAGATGCTCTTCCACATCCTGTCGGCCTATGAATGTTTGGAAGGAGTGTTGGTATCGACTTTTACTCAAAAGTGCCAAATATTTCAGGCGAATGTATTCACCTATGCATTGTAAACTGGAGAAGGAAAAGTGCAAGTAATAACCCGCATCTTTTGTATGGGCCAACAGATCATTCCTCACACTTTCTATTGTTTGAAAATGGTCGCATAAATATTCAGACGCAAAGTGAATTGCATGTGCTGTTCTTTTGCGAAATGAACATTATCGACCCCCAGCAAAGAAAAGGCGCTTGTATGGAGCGACTGCTGCTTTGGAAAAGAGAACGTCCCCACTTCGGTGGTAGTAACCTGGAGCAATAAATACGCAAGCATAACTTGAACCTCAAATTTGAAACTGCCAGTTTTCATCTTGCTTAAACTTGTACGCGGTTGCATTTGTCTACAAGTTGGTAAAAATAGCGCTTTAAGGGAAGTCATTTTTACCTGCAGCATTGGGAAGGCGGTACGGTAACGCTAAACGAGCGGAAATGCACTATACTGAGCCTCGTAAAGTACCACTTTTGGGTGTCGGCTTCAAAAACTTCTCGAATGAGTGCGTTTCTGGATGTCTGTGATATGCTGATGATGGAGTAACTGGGCAATCACGGATCTGTAGTGGGAAGTTTTGAGGAACAAATGGCACGTTCTCTTTGCTTTCTTGCCAAAAAGAAATTCGTAATGCATCATTCATGAGGTTTGCAGTTTTAGGGCTCAATACATTGCCAAAGTTAATCCATAACGGAAAGTGCACGAACGTAATACATTGTTTTAACATCCTACTGTGTGACAGGCTACTTTTTGATGGTGAACTATATAGTTAGTGACTGTACCTTCAGCTACAGTGCTATTGGTTACATTAATTATTCTACTTGTTAGCGAATTGACGAAAATCTATTATGTAGCAATAATAATCTCGCATATCTTTAGTTTAAGAGGGTTTGAACGACTTCTCTTGATTGACTAAAAATGGAATTGATCTGAAGTTGAAAATGCTAACTTATAACTATTATGAACTGCGATGCGATTTAACAGATTGCTCAGACGTGCAGAAAATACGGATGCACTTCAGTTCCCACAATTTACGCTTTCAATCTGCTCCATGGTCTAGAGGTCATGCTAGTAGGCTCCTAGTCCCTGTCGTGCACCTAGAATAGCATTCTGTCCTGCCGTACTGTTTTGGCCTATTGTGACTCCAGAAAAGTCAAGGGATGCTGAAAACCACCTACCTTAAAGCGTCTTACTAAATACAGTGAATTAACATTAAATACATAGTAGGTGCAATACATATCTAGCCTTTTGCACTCTCTAGGTGGCATTGAATCAAACCCAACTTAACTCGGCCCAACCCAAAGCAATTCAGAGGAATGCAGGGAAACATGTCTCGGCACAAACGCGAGTTTCTGGTCTCGCGGCAGGAGACCTACGCAGCGCCTTTCGATTTACCCATATGGGTGCATAGTGAAAACACCTCCCTTTGCTACTTTGATCGATTACTATCAGCACAGATGCGGTTCTTTTGAGAAGTATAATTCGTTCTGTAAGCACAAGATAAATGATCACGACTTTATAAATATTAAACGATAAAACATATTTACCAAGGACACGATTGGGTGAGTGGAAATGCTCTTGAATTGAATTTCAACTTATTCTCTCATTTTATAGTTCACCACTGACTAATCTAAGGTAGTCGATCAATAACAACATCTGTTTCACAGTCGTTGCGGATTGGCTACCTGGTCAAGAGCTTGTCTTCAGAGCGGCCGCTAGACGCTACATTCGAGATGGCGGCAAGTAAGACCATCTCAGAGGTACAGTTTTATATCCTCCCTAGCCCCATACCAACTTCTGCGTGTAACAACTGCAAGGATTCTGCTTTACAGAATTTCGCAACCGAGGCATCGCACTCTCAGGGAATCAGTAAATCCACACCAACTAACTTCCGGATTGTGAATGGATTTTGTCCTCCGTAAAACTGTCCTAAATGAATGTTTGCAAAATCATATCGTCAAATGTTACTAGTCCGCGATTCCACAGGACTGCCTAAAAGCAAGTGAACTAGTTTTAATAAAATAACAGTGACATAATACTCTAGATGCACTAAAATTGACAGGTTGCATTGCTGATTTTAAGGCCAGCACCTTTCAGTCTCGTAAACGGTTCATGAGTCACTGACTAAGTTGTAATAGTCAGCACAGAAAGATAATTAACGTTAACTCTTTTTATGTGCGAACTTTATAGCTTTCGTGGTCTACATCCCCTTTGATTTTTGCTCTTCAGCCCTTCCGTGACAGCAATGAATGGTCTTTTGTGCTAGAATGGCCAAGATTAACTCGATTCTCTTCACAATTGCCTGCTATATTGGCCGTTCATTTTAAAGCGAAAAAAATTTTATCCCATAGTCTTTCATCGCACTCTCCTTATCAATGACTTGCGGTACATTATCGGCATGTTCATCGGCATTCCATTTAGGATACCGGTCAGGTAGCCCACAATTCTGAATTATGAATTTCCCAAAGTGAATAGTTAAAGCCTGTTTATCCTAGTAGGTGAAATACAGCCTTAGAGGTATAAGAAAGGGTACCACTACAGCAGTACTGCTCCACTTCTCCGTTAGTGGCTAGCTTGCGTTGGCTTCACAACAACGCTGCAGCATCTTCTTTAACATTTGATTTCTAGAAATTCAGTGTCTGACTTTGCTCCTCCTCTGATTAAGGTGTTTCTAGTGAGATTGGTAATGCGTCAACGTTCGTATATCTGTGGTGTCTGTAAAATTAAAATGGGTGTGTAGATACTACTGGTGTATTAAAATACAAGAAACATGGAATAATCTCATTGCCAGTGAAACAAAAATGAGTAAGTTAATGGCTTAAGGCAGTTTTGCGCACTATTTTCAAGGGGTCTCTGCAATTCGCAGCATTGTACTTTAGCATGATTCTCTATTAACGAAAAATCAATTTAAATTTTTTAGGCGTTTTCTAAGTTACAAAACGGCTGCCGTTCACTTTGCTTTGAGTTGACGTGGTCTTTCTATTCCAGTTCTCTGAAGAATTCTTTGTTTAGGAGAAAGAAGTAGGAACCGCTGTCGAAACCGAGTTAATGTGATTGAGGGCGGTGATTAGAGAGTATTGATGACGAAGCTCGGCTATAGCTTCCCAAGCAAGGGGTTTTCTAAAAAGCTGTAGGTGCGCACATAGCATCCTACTTACATTGCTCAAGTAGACTGTTCCTATTAGTAAAGCTATGCTATGCCAGATATTAACCCAACGCAAGGCCAGGAATATGCATCCCTCTCGATGACCCTCAAGAAAAGATAGACGGAACGCCACATGTATTGGCGAAAATAAATAAAGGTTATGAAGTATTAATTTGATTTACTTGATACAGATATAATCATATGGAAGAGGAAAAGTTAAAAATGCTAAAAGCACACAGGAAGCAGTTAATAGTGGAGGTCGGATGAATCGAATAAGATTTTGTTTGCAGACTGACCTCGAGGTGAATCGGGTATTTATGGGGAATCTGCACTCGCAGAAGAATAATGAGCGCGTGGACAAAAAAAGTTAGGTAGGTTGGAGTGACGACACCACCCTAAAGCTGACCATTCGAGAATTTCACTTATATTGTAACCAAATTTACCTGGATATGCATTGTTTTACTAAGGTTTGAGGTTATTATCAAAAGTTCTTATGACGTGATCGTGTAGAACGTTGCTGCATAGGTGCATTCACTCAATTACGAAAAGCTTGCTACAGCGCTTGAAAGGTCCGGCATCCAAAAGGGGCTAATTTGTTACACGAACGGGCTTATCCTTAAATTGATTATTCACTTCTGACAAAACAATCGGTTGATAGAAATCGTGCGCTTGTTCTTATTGTATCACAATACTTGACATGTGGTAGCACAGAAGTTTTTTAGAACTAACGATTGCGTCGGTAGTGGCATTAAAAATATGCACCTTGTTCCTGCGCCGAGGGGAGGTAATCTGCGCTTCTGTAAAGGGAACCTATGTGCAGATTACAAAAACCATGACTGAATACTTACGATGACCTCAATGGGCATTCGGTCCGCCGAACCAAATTCGTCTCATGGGGCAGCCAATTAATAGCCCCATCGTCTTTCCGATTTTTGCGATACTTACGGCCTCTTAATTTAGCAAACTTTACTCATGACAATGCGAATGAATTTTAAATAAGTTTCATGCGATCGACCTGGTGAGTTCTCAGTATTTCGCCTAATATTTTCGGGTAAGGTGAGAAGTAGGGAACTTTCTTCCGCCCAAATTATTAAACCGCGTAGTCATTCTATATTTGCAACCCTTGAGGCACTAATCATTTGATACATAGATGCGCCACTGCTAAAATAACTTCTTTTTCAATTGAATGGCTAGTTATTTGACTGCGATTCGCGTGACACGTTTATTCGTGTCTAAAAATTAACTCAGCAGCAGCCTAATTTTTGCAACCATCTGCATTGTTCACTTTATAATTTTCATCAGCTAGCTTCTTATCAATTGTAATAGAATGGTCAAAATTGTCATTTCATTAATAATCTCTTTGTGCCGCTTTTGAGCTCATTGCTAATAACGGTCAATTTCTAATCCTCAAGGCAGAAGAAGCAATTTCATTTGGTTACGTAAATTTTGCGCAAATGCCAGTTCCTAATTCAGTATTGAGTGTACCGCATTCAAATTTTGCAAATGTTAATCCATAAAGCCAAGTTCATCATTTGCGAATAGTGGCAGTGCCTGGGTAGCTCCTTCCCAAACGTTGATGTTATTTCTGCATAAATACTATAAGCTAGGTGATGATTAAACCGACAGCCATTAATTCGGCTGCCATGTGTATGTGAAGCCAGCGACCGTTAATGTTTTCCTTGTGAAGAGGATCAGCTGTAACCTAGCCGCATAGCCATTGATGGTCGCAAAGACTGTACTTTCAAAGTGTTGCTTGGGCCGATTTAGGTGCAGATCCGAATAATTGATGGATTAAGAGAATAAACGCCGCTAGCAGTAGGAGCAGTTTTGAACAAGAGTAGATGGCGGACTTAAGGGATTAGGTAGAACTAGAGAAAACAGACATTCTTCCTGGTACCTCGTCCTCCTTTCACAGCAGTTTTTGTATGATTGACTTCATTTTTTTCGCTTGTTTTGGCATCGCTTTTGTTGTGGGTCCTCATAGATCCTACCATGCACAGTGAGAGAGCAATTTCATCAAAGCTGTCACGAGCAGGGGGATGGGTTACCCCCAACAAAATACTAGTCTTGAAGTATCCCTCTCTTCAGTGTAAGGCATGAGTGGGAGACTGACAGCCTTGTTCTGTTACTGGCGCAATGAGCAGACATGTTTGTTTTTAATGCACTTGTTAGCACCGATAGCTTCCGATTATCTGTGCAATTTAACTTATTGCTAAGTGACCAGTATCATGGCACCACAACGGACCACGCAACAAGATGCAAGCGACACGTGCTACTGATCGATTCTACACGTGTCAACGGGGAAGGAATCAATCATAGTAACGCGACACATGTCATTCGTCGCAGCACTCTACACTATCATTCATGCCGCAGTTTAGTTCACACTCGACGCCTTATCCCCGCTTCGGACTGTGCCCTTTGCTCTTCAATACCTATCCTCCCTGAGTTTAAATGACGTCAAGAGGCCAAGGCATAGAGGATAGTTAGGGCTATTCAAAATTAAGGGTAAGTAGTGGCACCTTTTTATTTCTAATTTGTTTTGCTCCAATTCTATCCCCCTCTATGCATGCAAACGTCATTTAGCCATTAATTCATATGGTAGATATTTCAATTGAATCTGTCAAGATAAGTCTGCGTGGCCATTGCGAGAGTGCCAGCTTCATGTTCATTCTTGAACACATTTGTTAAAAAATAAGGTCTAAACCATGTTTGCAGCATTCGCTTTGGCAGCTGAACGAATGAACGAATGGGTGAAGGAAAAAAAGGTATTTCAAAAGTGGCGCTTTATCACAAAATGTTCCAAGTCAACCTCACACATTGCACAGCTATCAGAGCTTGGAATCACTCTATTTTCCTGCATTCTTCTTTGCTATCCTCTTCTTCATCCTTGCCCTTCACCTGCCCCGGAGAGGTCGAGTCACCCTCACTCTCTTCTGCAGTGAGGGCCTGGCGTAGGCGTGGACATATCATTAGGAACGCAGACAGGCATCTTACATTTGCCAGTTGCACCTTTATACCTGGAGATGAGTCACCAATTATTCGGCCTCATGCATGCCTTCGCAATCGTTATGCCTCTTTACAAGTCATTCTGCAAGAGCGAAGTCGGCAGCAGACATACTAGACCACCATTTTTTGCTAAGCTTCGGCTGTGCATTGAAGAGGCGCTGTAGTAGGTAAAGAGAAGGAAAGTTAGGGTAATCTAGCCATTATTATTCTCTTCATCATTCAAACCTTACATCTGCTTTCATCCTTAATCATTTGGGCAGTATTTTATGTTACTCTAATCGACTAGGAGGATAGTGGGATCAAACAAGTCCTTTCCTTGTTACCTTATAGATGCTAGGGAATAGCGCATACAAATAAGGCCCAATAACAACTTCAAACCGGTGAAGAGGGTGAGACCCTTCTTTCTCAATGTCATTTTTGTGTGTCTCATTCTCCATTTTTACTACATTTACGCATCACCGTATCGCACTTTTTCTAGTTCACCAAACAAGCGATAGGTGGGTAGATGTATTCTCGTGAATCTACCTCCCTCCAATGCACTTTAGTAAGACCAGAGCTAATTTGTCCACCATTCCGCCTTTAATTGTCTCAATTTGACATCACCCAAAGCCAGATTTTACTTCTGGCTTCTTCACCTTCCGCGTCACTCTTCAATAAAGCCAGTTCAGCGAGTTTCATTAATCTATTATCTATGTCCATTGCCTACTAGTTGCTTACACTTTTGCCTTGCTGCACTGGCTTTTCATGATTTACGAAATAGACCCACCCGGCCGCAAGTTGGACTATACTACAGTTTTCAGTGGTCTTAGCCATTTCCCCTCTGCCCTTTGCTCCCATTCAAGTCAGGGTAGGTGTCATCCATTTCTTCTTACCACTTCAGCTCATTTCTGACCCCACGTATTTAGTCCCTCCTCGCACTCTACTCTCCGCGAGGAGGGTAAGCACTTAGATTTCTTACAAGTATACGACTTGTTCTGTAGCCAGACTTACGCATTCCTTAGTTCCAAAGCTTATCTTTTGTCACTTTAGATGGCCCACATACATGGTTTAATAAGGTAACTAGTAAGAATCCTCACCTTTCCGCTAGTTCGTGGCATGAATATTGCTTACTTTGCCTTGTTTAAAAGGGTTTAAAGGCCTTGAAAAGTGAGTTAAGCAAACTTTACGATTGAAAGATAATGCACCACGTGACCCTGCTTTGATTACTGACCGTGCCTACACATGCTTCTCTACTCTCCACCCAACCCTTGCTGACTTTTTATACAGCGACAACAATAATCTCATGCTCACTACGAAGGCTTTTTTGACGTCGCTCTATTAGCAGTCTGTAAGCAGCTTTGAGACTCAGCTAGTTGTGCGGTACGAGGTTGAACTTATCTAAGCTTGAAGGGAACTACACACTTGGAGGAGTGGTAAAGTGGTGCTACCTTGTCGACCACCTCTTCTCTTTACTGAAAAACGATGGTGCTTGCCATTAGTTCATGTGCTCAAGAGGTTCCATCTCGATGACTTTGCCACAGCACCGAAGGCATTGAGTGGGAAGTATTATAATCCTTTAACTGAAACGTTCTGCCTGTAATGCGATGACTCTTTTAGCCACTTCAAGTGCACTCGCTTTGGTACGATATTGTGTTTCGCATAATAGACCACTTCAAAAAGCACAACTTTCTTTGCAAAATTTAATCATGTCTTTCAGAGATATCAAAGGAGGATACGCCAATTTATAGTGTTGTTATTGACTAGCAAGCTAATTAATTCGACATCAAATTTAAAAAGCAAGAATCATTGAACTCTTACTGCTTTGATCAAAGAGCTTGATAATCGACCTGCAAAGGGAATATTTAATGGAGGAACTAAAGAGTTCATGTGTGCTTACTCGCTTTTGGTCAAAAAGACGGTGCTAATATCGATACTGACGTCAATTTGATGACAGAGTCGCAGGATGCGGTACAGCCGCCACTCTACACTTAGATATAATATATTAAGATTTTGCAACTTTGCTCCTTCTTTACGCATTGCCTATCACTTTAACAGCAACTTTTTCTGTCGATTGCTTTGAGCGTCACTTGACATTTTAATCGACCATCTGATCATACCTTCTAGATAACTGTTCCCTATCTTATGTAGACATATCACTTTCCTTTGCACCCCTCGTCAAGGAGGTGCCTCTCCACTGCAGTTGGTAGAATTAACTTTGCCTAAATAATGTATTATGGGAGCCCTGTGCATCATGAGTAAGAAGTCAGTATTTTGTGGAACTTGCCGCCTCCTTCCGTGTCTTATGTGGCTCTCTCCTTGAGATGCTAACATAAGCCGCTGCAACTTCACGATCCGCTTTATGGTAAGGAGATTTCTTGATTTCTCCCCCACTGAAAATGTTATTTTAGCACTCTTCCAGTGGAGAAAGGCACTGACTTGCACTAGTTTAAAATGAAAAATGGTGCGCCAGGAATTTTTGCATAGAACTTTTGGATTCCATGAAATGAAATGGCTGTGCCACTAGTTATCTATTACCTTCTCCGTGTAATTATTTCTACCTTATCTTTTGCATCTTAAAAGTGCTTTTAATACTAAACAAAGTACGGACATATTGAATTACCATGAATAAAGCAAAATACATTTTCATTTGCACAAAAATTATTGCACGATATTGATTTCCAGACATTATAACTTTCTAGGTCGCAAGTAAGAACTTCCCATCTAATAATCATAGCAAAGTTGGATGCTGAAATGGAGGCAATGAGAAAGTATGTGAAAGGTAATCAAGACGAATCGGATGGGGTCACCAAATGACAAAGCCCGCGTCAGCAGTTCTCTGTGAAATTGAATTCTCCACTGAAGCAGAATAAATTCAATCGATCAGCCGTACTTATGGGTCTCTTAAAGCTGAACTCCTGCCATGTCAAGAGAATGCCTTGGCAAAAGCCTTTTGAAAAATACATACTTTTCTACTTCACAAAACACGTTATTTTCTTCCACAACTGCAAAATTCTCGTTCTTTGGCTTGTCCTTCATGTAATGCGAGAATGGTAAGATGTTAGCTATTTTAGTGTAACGAGAACCATGAAAACATGCGGAATCAATTGTTTGGTGACAGAACACATTTTAGTAAAATATCGAACCAATCGCAGGATTCTGTAGGTTGGAAATTAGCTGTATGAGCACGTGCTCGATGGAAATCTTAGCCGGAGAAAAATCTTAAATAACGTTATGCGCAGACAGAAGCAACGGTGGCGTCTTTCTGCTTCGGTAAACAATGGTGTAGGCGTTCCTTCATTGTCCACCTCCTCCTTTTCCCACTCCTTATAAAGAAACATCGGATGTATTAGCAGCCTTCCACTGCATTATGTGCAATTTGACGATCATTTACAGTGTACAGCAAAACTATGCATTACAAACTTCAAAATCCTATGCACCTGATGTGTTAACACCTTGTTTGGTCAGTACTCTATTCCTGAAAATCGCCTTCGAATACAGTATCTTTGATTGCAAAGAAAGCTGGCAAGTTCAAAAAGGTTTTTTGGGGTGTGCTAAGTAAATCAAATGCTCACGCACTCGTACTCACTGTTGCGTTTAATTAAATTAGGTGTGTTAATAAAATATATCCATCATTGCTGCATCCAGAGGTAACTGTACACTCACCGATGCCCGATGCCGAGATGTGTGCGAAAAAATAGTCAACTCACTTTCTGCCTAATTAATTGCGAATCCGGTCATTTTGGCGAATCGCTACCGCCTTGGAGCAGCTGGCCTCACGTAGCTTCTCGAATTCAGCAACGAGGTTCTCGCTCAAGAGTTGCTTCGACAACAATGACGAGGCTGATGATGTTTTACAGTGATAAAACTTAAACTCAAATGAGCAATTTTACCTTAAAATAATTGTAGGTAGGTATTACTCTGCAAATCTGTTAAACCGATGATGAACCAAACAGCTTTTGAAAAGTTTATTCGTGTAACAATTAAATACTTAACGCATTGGTGCTGTGGCGCAGACGTCTTGCTGTTGGCTTACGAATTTTTTGAATCAACTACTTAGGTAAGTGTTCGTGAGACTGTTTGCACGTCGAGATTGCCTTGATGACACTGCCTTTTCACGGAGGTTGCTGCCACTGATTATCTGCATTCTCTTCTTTGCAATTTGTAAACACCTCATCCATAGTACGCATTATACCATGTCGTCCTCTAACCAAACTTCTCAATCCAAGACTCTGACACCGGATCTGCATGATATAATTTACACTACAGGCTCCTTTGTTTGCTGAAATTGCTTCGCACTTAGCCTAAGGCTATAAAAACCAACATCTGTTTAATACGTTTACGTATGTATGCGTGCGAGGTAGAGACGGAATTAGAGGGGATTATACAACACTCCCAAAGGTAGTAAGACACACCAGGGTTCTTTTTGGGAGAAGAAAAATAAAGGTAGAAGGATGACACTTAGCAAGCCAGATTGTTCCCACAATCATTGAACAATGCAACGTCACGGACATTTCTTACTCCAGTATCAAAAATTTCTCGTCCACTCATCCTTTGCGAGATATTCTTTTTAGTGGCCAAGATGGTGTGCATCAGTCTCTCTGAATTTTTGCTACATTCGTTCTATTATGCCACCCTGACTTAAAACGACCGCAGTGCTGACTGGAGACTCTAAGGTCACACAACGGATGGACAGAGGCAGAAAGTTTCAAGGGTTCTGCTAAGAGCGTCTATGGAAGAATGCGCGATCAGTGCCTTGTATGACGGCAAGCATGCATGGTAGTACCCGTTTGTTTGCCAAGATAGCACCACTACCGTCTCACATCAGCCACCAGAATACTGAAAATAAATGACAAACATGCAAACTAGCCGCATTATTACTCAAGTTTGCCTACAACTATATAATTATTGGTTAAATCAATGCTAATTCATCTCGTTAATTCTATTACACTTTAACAGTTATCCTGATTAGCAGCTGTGTTCTGGAAGAGGGCAATGCGGTATGCGCGAACTGTTTGGAGCTGGTTGATGCTGTACAACGAGGCCACCTCGTATCTTCAAAAGTGTCTATTCCTCTCAACCCTTTTGTTCGCACCTCAGCACTGCCCAGACATACGTCGCTGTTGGGGTCCAAATCAGCTAATTGAGAGGTAGAAAAGCATCGCGTATCCACTCAAGTTAATCTTAACCTTCTTGAAAGTACTACCTCATTTATCTCAAAGGGAAGGAAAAGGTACCGATAAAGCATTAAGACATTTGGCGAGAGCAGAGACCAACTCTCTTATAGTTTAGAGAGGCCTAATAGGTTCAGAAAGACACCAACTACTTATTTAGTAGATCTTTGTAAAGTTCTTCTTAAGCCATACAGTCCAGTTAATTTAAAAGTCCATCTGTGTCATTTTAGTTGCCTCTATTGAGAAGGAAGTTTCACAGGGCCTTGCAGGCTTATAGCTTAGCGAACCTCTAAGCCTAGGCACTCATCTCAAGTGCTTTTAACATACCAAAGGAAAAACGGAGCTATACAGGGAAGAGGGCAGAGAGCTGAGCTGTACTCTTAAGTTTGGCCAACAAATATTCAGTTTTTTGTTGTCCACAGCTGTAAAGCGAAGGATCTCTTAATCAAAACGGAAGTAGCTTTAATGACTATTGAGTATGCACCTAGCAAAAATTAAGTCATATTTTTAAACCGTTGCAAAACGATCGCTTTCATGGAATGCAATTGAGAGCGAGAACGCCATGGCGTTTTCTGTCATCCAGTCGGGTAGTCCTTTTGTCTTGCCTTCAGGATGCTACATGCGACTACACAAGGGCGATTACCATGTCTCTCTTCACACATTACTGTTTAAAAGGTCTCTCTGCTGATTCTTGAATTTAGGCTACACTCGCAGATTTGTGCCGAGTTACCCGAAATATCATCCAAGTGAATGCAAGCTCGAGTGTGGCTAATTTGCGTTCTGTCTCAAGTGCCTGCCGTTCCCAATAAAGGCGCGCTTTTATGCCACAGTCTTCTGTGTTTGGAATAAGGGAAAATGGCACATACAAACGGTGCAAGATCGGAGGTTTACCGAATTCGCCTACCTTATCGCCTAAGCCTCTTGTTAATCTTTCTCAACCAGGTTGAGAAGAATTAGTGGACTGAGCAATGAGAAATTCTTTAATTTTTAATCAAAACGACTACTATTGAGTAATTTCTGTCATGCATGCTCAGCAGCCTTCCGTAAGTCTTGTAACTACTTACTCCATACCAGACATCACAAGAAGTAGTTTGCTTAGCGATTTGCTCACAGTCTGATGTGCGACTGAGATGTTTTGCGGTTTGAAGACGCAAAGGGACCGCTAATAAAGGTGACGCAAGCGCATCTCCACATCTCAATCACGGATGCATTGAGGGCCAATGGCAATGGATTCTATGCTGCCGACTCAAAATCCAAACGTTTACATGCAGTGGTAATGCGATTCCATTTCTATCTCAGCGTTCAGGTCTTAGCTGGATGAAACGCTGCCACCTCTTTGGAGTGGAACAGATCAAATGCTGCTGATAGCGTTTTATGGTAGCAGCAAATCGAGGCATGAATTTCTCTGTGGTCTAGAAGCATACATACTGTATTCAGAGGTCACATCCTGCTCCACTCGTCGCCCTGCACAAAGAAGGCTGCACTAGAGGTGTCGAAAGGACTTATAGTGAGATGGAGGAGAATTTAGCAGCTAATTGTTCGCAATGAGGTTTAAACTGTAGCAGCTCTTCAAATTTACAACCTATCAATAAATTTCGTGCAACAGCAGATATTTTAGTAGAGCCAGACGAGTAACTCTTCTCTCGCCTGTCTTCGTTGTCTTGCTGGCTCACTCACTACTCAGTGGCGTTTTCTCGTTTGGTCTGACATAAAGGGGTGCAAGATCCCCACCGCTTCAAGATGTTTGAAACTGCTTGTTAAGAGGACTCTAGGTGCCTCGCGCTTTGCCATTTAGGGCAAAGAACATGAATAAGTGAGAGGTTGGAAGTACGAACTGGTGTCACAGGATCAAGGCATGTGGTACAAAATCTTCCGCGTTTCGATTGCGGTGTCGTCTTAAAGCTCTGTGACAGCAGGCATTGGATGCTTTGAAACCATGTGCACACTTAACAACTAGACGCAAAGCGGTGCAGTGTGATGACTAGTCCGCACCATGGGGAGGAGAAACCATTATTTCAGTTGGTAGTTGTGGTCATGTGCCTTCCGTGCACTTTTAGCGTAGTGTCCCTCAACTTATCTCGTTTTCGTTAGACCAACTGTTTCAATGGGGGAGAGGGAGCTCATCTGAGATCCGCAGAGCTGAGGACGGACTAGCGTTCACTGAGTATATTGTGCACAGCATTCACATTAAGCAAACGTCGATCGCCTTCATCCTACGTTTTCATTCATGAAACGATGTGAAGCGAAGCTGAAACGCAATATTGAAATCACTGCGCATGGTGATTAGTTGAAATCTTGTCCACCAATTTAAGCAACGCTGGTCTTATCTCGTACGCGAATGTGTTGTAGCTAACGGTTGCATTGCTTGCCAGAGGAGTTTTAGAGGAATCGTTCCTCGTCCCCTTTCCTTTGCTCTCGAAGTATGTCCGATAGGGCGCTTTGAGTTACCATCAACTCTGCCGAATTCAATTCAACTTGGGTGAAGCTAATATCTCCTCGGCTGTTTGACTGTGCTCAGTATTCAACCGACGAACGAAGGTATGCCTTTGGATGAAGTTCGCGTGCCACAAATGTGTCGATGGAGGTGACTGCTGAGGTTGCGATAGAGTGGTGTAATACCAGCGAACAAACTTCAACATTAAGAAGTGGCGTTTAAGCTTCACCTCTTTTAATGTCCTACAGCCTGAAACCGCCCGTGACATCATACCGACACCGGAGGGCTGCAGCGAACCACCTGATGGTCGCAACTATGTCAAAATAACGTTTGCTCGCACCTCACTCATGGCGACTTACCTTGTTGCCGTGGTATTGGGGGATTTCGAGTACATCTCCACCACCAGCAATGTAGTTCCAAGTACTTCATTGCCAAGACAAATTGAAGTTCGTGTTTACACACCGCTGGGCAAGCGCAGCTTTGGGCAGCATGCGTTGGCGGTGGCGAAGGAATCGTTGCCCTTCTACGCCGAGCTCTTTGGATGCCCCTATCCATTGCCCAAACTGGATCTGGTCGCGATTCCGGACTTTGATTGGGGATTGGTGACTTTTAGGTGAGTTGTCGAAACTTGACCATCACCTCTACTTCTGCTACCTTTCCATTCATCCTATCAATGGGTCGCCGTTTCTGCTGTCCGTCCATTTCGATACCCCGTTAAGCCCGTCGTGTGCAATTAGCTATCAAAGTGACACTCGCACCCTGATGTTTTACGCAGAATCGCCCGATATATATTCTAAAACGATAACTTGCATTCCACCTACCAATTCTTCGGCCACGTGTGAGAGCACGTCAGGTCTTGGGACATCGTGTGCATGCTCCTGTTGAGACGTAGTAAAATGCTCAGTGCGACTCTAGTCATGAGCAGAGCCAGAAGGCTAGTGACTGCCGGGCTACGCAAACCGTGTGAAGCAGACATCTGGAGGTTCGATAACCCCTCTCGTCTCCTAATGTGCACCTGTGCATCAATAATAAAATCCAGTGAAGTGGAAACGAAGAAAGGTGGCAGGGTTATTTGGCAAGGGTACATTGGGCATATTGGGCACACCTTCATTTAAACATGCAATGTGTTTACTTGGGTAACTTTTGGGCCCCTTTTTACTTCATCCACAACGACACCTGCAATGACAGTTATGCTGAGTGCTACCTCAGAACCACTGTGAGTGACGACTCATGTAAGAACAATGAGGCACACCCCTCCATCGTAACTGTCAGACAGGAGATCTCAAAACTTACTTGACGCCCATTTCTATTGGCCGCAGTTAGGAATCTCTCCATCTAAGTCCATGGTCATTGCAGAGGTGTACTCTGCTCCTGCAGCCTTAACAGTTGCCACACACGATTGTTTGGTGACTGCATACCTGCTCTTGGGAGCCATTGTCGAAGATGCCCAGTGTCAAAATTTGGGTGAATTTGTCCACTCTGTGAGAGGACATATTCTAGCCACGATTGGTCCTTAGGCCCTGTAAGGAATTTCGGTTGAAGTAGGACTGTGTGTCACTAGCGCTGAAGTTGAGCATCAGCGAACCCCCAAGAGCTCGCGTAATGCCGTCTCCACACAGCCTTTCCATCTATCGCCTTTCACTTGCTCGTGATTGCAGAGAGACGGCTCTCTTGATCGACCCAGAGAACTCCTCTCTTTTGTCAAAACAACGCGTTGCGTTGACAGTGGCGCACGAGGTGTCACACATGTGGTTCGGTAATCTTGTGACCATGTCGTGGTGGACGGATCTCTGGCTTAATGAAGGCTTTGCAACGTGGGCCGAATATCTTGCTGTGGATCATTGCTTTCCCGACTACGATATTTGGGTGAGTCATCCCAACCAGCGATTTCTCTGATGGTTAAAATTAGAGCTGTTGGAATGGGACTGGGTTGAGTGTGGATTGTGCTTGCGCCATCGCACGACACTTCGGCACTCCCACTGGTCGATTCCATCGTATTTGCCTTAACTGTGTGGTGCTTTCCTGATTATTTACACTAAGTACATGATCAAATTTGCGACATCCTGAAGCCTGCCCATCATCAACAGCGTCCGTCTAATTATCCACACTTGCATCTCACCTTGTGGTGGATTAATGAGAAGAAGGAAATCACTCGCCACTAGCCTCTCAGAGGGAACTCGGGTGCCACAGTCGACGTATTTGATTGTTCATGACTGGTGGATAGATCTTTGGGGTTGGAGCATTGCGGTAAACATCAGCATCTCGCTTGCTGCTAATAGACTAAATAACATGGCGGGATCATGTGTTGATTCTCGCAACGAAATGATTTCGTGTCGGATGAGAGGCCTTGCCACTTGGCCTTCAGATAAGAATCGACTACCGCAGTCCAGGTGTTTGGGTGCCGCGATGGCGCGTTTTTGTCCTCACGCTAAGGACATTCGACTTTGTTTTGTGCAAAGCCCAGTCAATCGGGTTGGCGCATGATTTTGGACAACAGGTCACACGTGGCGTTGTTGCGTCTGATGGAGGACCATTGAGGTCACTTTCAAATGCTTTCATCCACCCACAGACGGGAAGGGGCCTTTTCCTTAGTCTTCACATTAAGCACACATCAGCACGGATAGATGTACTCTGCCAGCGAGGACTCGCACCACCTACTTGCATTTCTCAGGCGTGAAAGATGGGCCATTGTGTTGGTGTCTCATGATCAGCCCAAAATTCTTTTAGTAGAGAAAAGCCGGCTTGATTCCAGGATGACAGCCACAATTGTTGCTCAAGGGCTTAATTTTTACCGGGTTGGCAGTCGATCCAGACAAGGTCAATTGATGCACCTGTCTTTAGCTCCAACCTTGTCTGCTCTACACTTGAGTTGCTCCACGGCTCGCTCTGCTTTGAATCCTTTCTAAATGGTTTATTTTCATTGCTTTTAGACCCACTTCGTGTCGTCAGAGTATGTTCGAGCACTGCGATCAGACGAATTGAAAAGCAGTCATCCCATTGAGGTTTGCATTGCATTTCACCAATTGTTGCCGCTCAGCTGCTCGTCTCCTCATGTCCACTAAGAACAGCCTAACGTCTTGTCCTTGTCACTTAGGTTAAAGTAAGCAGTGCTCAAGAAGTGGAGGAGATCTTCGACGCGGTGTCTTATCAGAAGGGCAGCTGCGTCATCCGCATGCTCTATGAACACATGGGTCACCAGGTGAGTATCTTAGATTGTTCCTGTTGTTTCACGTTGCCCCTGATTCTCTCCTCCTCCTCCTCCTCCTCCTCCTCCTCCTCCTCCTCCTCCTCCTTCTTCTTCTTCTTCTTCTTCTTCTTCTTCTTCTAATCACCACGCCTGCTCCTATCATGCACTTTTCGGTTCTTGGGCAGAATCTGGAGTTCTTTTGCCTCCTTGTTCGTGAGCTGCACATCGAACTATTTAAAGGTGAACTTCTCTGCGATCACGAGTTCTTCTCCCTTTATTCATTTTCTTCACTTTCTAATTCACTCCTTTTCCATGAACAATCCAGTGCGGTCAGAATGCTTGCCTTCTCCATAGAGCATATTATCAAAAGTCCAAGTTCTGCTATTGTCGGTGACCTTATGCAATCCCTTTCCCTTGTCACCTTCTCATCTGCCTCGTGCTTTTCCCCTCTTCCTCCTCAAATTCACTGATTTCTCCATATCGCTGTCCTAGTTATCGGTCGCTTCATCACTTTCTTCCCGTGAAGAATTTGTTGTCAGACTGATAAACGTTTTGCGACTTGCTATTAACATTGCTCTTCCGTTTGTTTCCTGCAGACAGCACGAGTTAACTCGTGATTGTCTTACGAGAGAGAATCGCTGCTGCAGCGCAGACATTGTCAGTCGATGGTTTTAGGAAGCGAATTTCCCTCCCAGCAAATCTTTTGTACTCTTGACCATGGGAGTGAGTTGTTGGTTGGTGACTCGAAACAAATGAGCTAACACCCAAGCGGCGAGGAATGATGTGGATGGACGGAAAGCAACTGCACATTGGAAGGAATGGGATGTGCCTATTTACGGGGCTATTAATAATAAGTGTGAAGTCTTACGCTCAGAGGTGATTTCTCTCTAGGCGTGTGCTTTGCCAAGGCTACCTCTCTCTTCTGAGAGTGCATGGTGGTAATCACTCATTGTTATGTTGCGTTTGTCCTTGCTTTCCTCCTGAGAGCTGCACCACTTCCTGGTGTTGTGGAGGAGGGGATGCACAAAAATGCCTGCCCCGGTCAGGCTAAAGATGAGCCTATTAGTATCCGCGTCCATGAAATGCACCGTGGCGTTGACATGGGTAAACGGGCACGACCCAGACGTGGTCAAGTGAGCGACCAACGAGCCTTTTCCACTTGAGCCCTTCGTATGTAGCGAATTACCTAATGCTTGTGTCTAATGCCTTCCGCAGCCATTTCAAGACGGTTTGAAGACGTATTTTGAGAAGTTCAAATATTCCAACGCCACAACTGAGGATCTGTGGGCTGTCCTGGAGACCACGAGTGGTTGCAATGCGACTGAGCTCATGCCTCTGTGGACGAAACAAACAGGCTATCCCGTGGTGTCGGTTCGTCTCATTCGCGCGCCAGACGGGAAGTACAGCGTTGGACTGAAGCAGCAACGCTTTCTTACTGACGCTAGCTCCACCAGTCGTAAGTGTCCGTTTCTTCGCATTTGTTTCCACAACAAAGTAGCTTAATCTACTATTTCACTCTATTCGTCAGTCTTTGCCACCACCAAAGGTGATATTGCGATGGTTATAATAGTTAGAGAAGATTGTACGATCTCTCTGATAGTAGCTGACCACATCTCAACACCTTATGCTGCCCTTATCTTCGAAGCGACTTATTTTGACTCTCCAAGTGGGTCTTAGTTGGTTCTAGTCAAAGAACCAATGGAAGGGCTTTGCTTATCTACACGTCCTCGCTTTGCACTGGACTACCCAGTATGGATTGGTGACATTCGACAAAGTACCTATGGAAGTAAGCGATTTGCACTTTGCCTTTAATGTGCATAGGCGAACAGTCACAACACTGGTGCATCCCAATTGTTGCCTGCGCCGTAGACGACTCAGACCAGCTGCTGCTTCACAGGGTTGTCGATATCCCCTCCTCCACCTCCTCGAGAACCGCAGACTTGGACGCGATTGATGTCGACTCGGAGGAAATCATTTACCCTCTGTCCACTCCTGTCTCCTCTCCTGGAATACGTCTTAAGCCAGATGCCGTTGGTTTCTATCGCGTGCATTACGAACCTGCCATCATGAAAACCATTATAGAAGCCATCAGCAGTGGTACTGTGCCAGAACGCGACCGTATCAGCCTGTTAGATGATCAATTTGCTCTAGCTCGGGAGGGCTTCCTTAGATTGGACAAGGTGCTGCAGTTCTGTCGCGCATTTGCTAAGGAGACGCGATTCAGTGTGTGGTCAGTGCTGTCGGAGGGATTGGCACAGGTTCGAACCCTCCTTGAAGAGGCGTCTTACCCGGTGGGTGATGAGGTAGTTTTCCCCGAGGCATCCAAAGAGATTTGCGGCCTGAACAAATTGTGTGCTGAGCTAGCACTGCCAGTGTATGAGAGGATCGGTGAGTGTGGTTGAGCTTATTTCAATGCCGTTTTGATTTACTGCTTTCTTAAAATACGGCATTGAAACAAACCCAAGGTATTTTGATGACCAGATTTGCTGAGATGTGGGCTATTTTCGAAGGGCTATAAGGCTTAGGAATCTACCTATACGATGTCTGACCTCCCAGTCGTTTCCTTCTCCTTGTTGGTCGAGATGCATCAATAAGAACATGATGGTGAGTTGAAGAGGTTACGAATGCTTGAGACCACTAGAATTCATGGGTCGAGCATGTTTAGGCTAGATTGAAGTGGCCGGTTGGCTGTATGGACATGGATGAGGGGGTGAACAACTGGGTCGGTAGATGGACGCATCCATCTTAAAAAGGATTGAATGATTCCAGTGAATGCATTTGTGAATGCATTGGATCGATAAATCAGAGGTGTTTGGGTTTCGCAGCTGTGGATGCAACCACTTTCCTTTCCTCCAAGCCGCCTCCTCCATTTCTCTCCTGTGCTGTTAGGCTTCCAACCAACCTCCACGGATTCGAGCAACGACCGCCTACTCCGTCCTATTATCATCTCCACTCTTGGTTGCATCGGTCACGCCGATGTCATCTGTAGGGCCCAAACCGCCTTTCAGCATCATTATACAGCCGTGATCTCTGCACCTGATGGTGAGGTTGCAATAAACCAACCAAAACTCATCTCGCCTGATCTCCGAGCTGCGATCTACTCCATTTGCATGCGCAATGGTGGCGTTGAGGAGTTCCAGAAACTTTTGGAGGTGAGTTGGTGTCGGTGATGAATGGCTTTTGATTGGTTGTGCTGGTGGCGCTGTTGCTAATACAATCTCGGAGAAAGCTAACCTATTGCACCCGGGGTGTCGTTATGAATGATCGCATGTTTGCCTTCTCTTTTATGGAGCGGCCTGAGGATTGATGTCTTGGAGAGGTTTGGAGGAGTAGGCAGAGTGGAGGGCGGACTTCTCATCGGCTCTTCCAAATTGCACGTTTTTGATTTGTGCTGGTTGGGTGTGTAGGCAGTCAAGATGTAGAATGATATGGTTGATGCTAATAGCTGCCAGTATATTAACCTTATGCGCATATTTGGATGGAGTTTCCCATGCCGCATTTTCTTGTGCAAGGGCAGTGTATTGGACGCAGTGAATGTGGAGAGTGGGGTCGTAAGCGTGGACTGGATGGTGTTCTGTGGGTAGTGGACATTTGTGAGGGTTGGGTATGGGTGGATAAAGTGGGCAGATGGTCAGTGAGTAGGTAAGGGAGCAAGAATGATTGCAACTAGATTGAACAGATGGCGAATCGAGATAATGTAACTATTAGGAGTGAAGTGTCAGAGGAAATGGGTAGAGTCAGTGACTTCTTCTCACCCTCCACCAGCTGCTCACTCAGTCGTCCATGAACGACGAACGCGTTCGCATTCTCTCCAGTCTCGGCGCCACCACCAATGCCGACATTATCAGGCGCCTCTTCGATCTCGCCTTTACAGAGTGTGTGCGCAAGCAGGACCGATTCCATCTCCTTCTGGGGGTCACTGAGTCTGCGGGTGGTCGGCGGGATCTGTGGAATCTCGTGCGAGATCGCTTTGCAACGCTGGCTGAGGATCTAGGCACCTCGCATCTCCTTGCCAGAGTTCTTAAGGTAGGTTGAAGAGAGTAAGCACTACTTCATCATTGTATTTCAAAGGGCAATTCGAGTAAATTAGTGGACCACTGAGTGATTTACTGGAATGCTTTGAATAGGCGAGAAAACTAGCATGCATTACCCGGAAAGTGTAGAGGAAAGGCCAATCTCTTGTTGACGTTCTGCCTTTGATGACTGGATTCGGAATTGTGGATATTTTTCCTTAACTGAGCAAAACATCCTTCCCTATTCTTCTACGGAACATTTATTCAAATGCCATATACGCAGAAACTTGAATTCCTTTCATTCTGAGGCACCTTTTCCCTGTCCCCTCTTCAGGGCAGTGCTGCCGGCTTCGCTTCACGAGAACGCTACGACGAGATTAATGTAAGTGCCGTCCTCCCTTCTAAGTGCTTCCTCTTTTAAACTTCGATAAGATTTCACGCTTCACTGTGCATCTTCGTAGGCCTTCTTTGAAGAACACGACGTGCCCTGCCCACGGGTGATTCAACAGACGCTAGAGTCTGTAAAGATCAATGCGGAGCAATGGGAACGTAACAGAGAGGTGGTGTGCAGCTTTTTACGCACACTGCTATGTTAATGGAGTGTTGTGCCTTTTCTCACTACCCAACCCCTGCATTCCAAACGCTAATTTATTTGTGCTTTTTCTAAGACCAAAATACAACAATAATCGTTATGTGCAACTCAACTTTTGAGCCGCTGTCTGTGTGGGTGGATGGATGAGTTAGTGGCAAGATAAAAGCTGAAGTTCAGATGAACGAGCGAAATAAACGCTTTGGGTGTGGATGATTAAGAGAAACCTTGTTAACTGGGTGAACTGACAGGTGGATAGATGAGTGGGAAACAATGTAGTGAGAGGACGGAAGAGGGTTTGATGAGAAAAATGAAACCAGTCTCTTTGGCTGGACACTGGCATCAGAGTGCCCTCCGGAGGAGTTGTAGGGTACTCGCATCACCAGTGAACCGAACAAGTGGCAGCAGGCTGCTAGACCACCGTCGTGGAGGCTGAGTCAGAGCACCGAGGACGATAGAAATAGTGGTATTTATTCCTACTGCACTCGATTATTTGCAGACAAGCCTAAGTAGGCTGTAGTTTGCCTCAACGGTGTGCTACAGCTTTGTAGTACTGAAACACTCCAAACCTGGCGAGGGAGGTTGGCACCCCACGAATGGCCAAAAATTACTGCAAATCAGGCTTTGCAGGCAGTAGAAGTGCTGCAAGACAATGGACCTCCGCCTCAAGAGTCATTAGGCCGATTTTCTGTATGCATTTCTGTTCTCGCCTGCCCAATGGAGAAGGGAGACTGTAGTGAGCACTTATTTGCTTATCATGTTAGCAGGTAGGGGTGACTTTTATTGCCGGCAAACATTTGCCAAGCAAACTTACAATGCATTGTTCATTCCAAATTGACTTCCTCATTCACTCATGTCCCCACGCTTCCAAAGCACACCGCGTCAGCCATAGGAGACCGTGCCTGCCTCAAGTAGGCCTTTGTAGTGCACAAGAAACGCAGCTGTCAGTCATGATTTGCTTGCACAGTGCATGTCTAAATATCGCCTAGGCGATTTTACTTCCTACTACTCCATGCAGTTTGAAGGTGCGAATTAAACCCACGGCGTCAGAAGCAGACAGCACTAATGACTTATATAACTGGATGTCCAATGCCTTCCTTGGCAGGAGAACTCAATGCCACAAGCCCTACCTGTGGGGAGATTTTACTATCATAGGTTCTTCACTCTGAATGCTAAGATCCTATCAACATCGCCTTCAATTTGTACAACTGTACAACAGTGATGGAGGTGAGGGCGCATTTCATCAGTTCGAAACGTAACCAAGCAGGTATTAGAGACTGCTAAAACTAACACCTCTGAGTGACAGTGGGTGCCTAGTGTGTCGGCGATTTGGCTGGAGGTGCCCATCATACCCACTCCGATTAATGGGAGCAAGTAGGTTCGGGTGATCCAATGTCGTCTATCCGCAGTTTGAATGCGGCGTTCCTAACTTATACAGGCTTGAAGATAAATAAATAGGATGTCTCTTCCGAGTCCTCCCTTCTGCCACTGCACAGCTACGTTCATGCAAATCACATTCCTTACCACAACTCTGGTCGCAGTCCACCTTTATTATCCACGCATCACGTGGCAACCCAACTCATCCCTTGCTAGAATGGTCATCCGCATCTGAAACCATCAACATACCCGCCGACCTGTACGGTGTGCCTAGGCTATCGCACCAAAACCTACTCATAGACCCACTCGGTAAGCCGACAATGCTGTCTGGATGTTGTGAAATGCCTGAATGTTTCCCCGTTCCTACAATGGGAAGGCATTTGGCAAGGCCCTTTCAATCAAGTCAAACTTCCATGTTTATTAAATGCTCTGTCGAACGGGTTACTTTACATTACAGGACAACCGTCTGTGAGGACGCAACTGACGAATGATAGAATGGCTTCAACCACGCCAAATACAAGTAGTGAATGGCAAAATCCCTTCTATCATAAAACACACAAACAGTCTCCCTGGATAGCCACCCTGGCAGCTATTGTCAAGTCGTCTCTGCCTATCGATCAGACGTAACTTGCAGTTCGTACACCGTTGCGAAAACTGACGCCTGCACAATCAGCGATGCTGGAGAGATTGAAGCCCAATAATCAGGTAAAGAGAGTCGTTAGCTCTGGGTGCCTCTGGACACTCCGGTTCAATGTGACCAACTTAGTGCATCAGAATAGTTATTTTCTCGATCCCTTGGTCAATCCTTCCTTCTGATAAGGTTCCACCTACTCTCTCTCACGGGGCTTGCGAACAGATAACTAGGTAGTAGAGTAGATAGGCGGTAGGTGTTGGTGACTCAGATCCTGCTCTTGGCACGCTCGACGTCAAGCAACCCCATGAGATTGTAGCAGCATTTAAAATAACTTCAATCAGAGTGTGGAAGTGTTTATTCAAATCATTAAATTGTGTTTACTTAGAACTAGATCTAATCACATATGGGTGGATGAAACGACAATCAGTACAGGGCTGGATGCAGGAAGAGCCAAAGGGATGATGGTGATTATTCTCAAATCGAATGCCGTTCGGTATCCGCCTCTTTGGGAGTGGTGAAACTAGTAATAAAGTTTGTCGGAATCTTCATGCAAAATGGAATTGCGTACACCAAGCGACTTGTATCAGCAAGGGCCCTTTGGATAAAGCGTTTACCGCGGTGTCGCCACGTGGTATAACAGTGGTGGCGACCTTACTCCATAGCAACGCACTAAGCAGCAAAGTACCAAAATCATTCTTACACCATCCACTACTACGGATAGCTTGCAGCTCCATCTCTCCGCGCATTATAAGCACGCGGGTTTGGTTAGTCCAGTGAAGTTGGCGAGATCACTGTCGTTATTGCCTGACGAGAGTTAGTTATGTCAACTAGCAAAGTTGGAAATGAAGAGGAGAGATGGAGCTGCAAGCTATCCGTAGTAGTGGATGGTGTAAGAATGATTTTGGTAAAGAGACGAAGATTTACTGTGAGAGCCGTAGCCATACTGGCACGTATTCAATTACAAAGTATTGAACTGCGCTACGTGGTGGCATTGAACATCTAGCGCCGTAAACTGAAGGTGTCTGCCTAGTTCACTGTGGTTGAAGTATCAGCAAGGAGGCGTAGCAGTCTGAAAACAATGGAAATGCAGGCGATGTCAGAACTGGTGCTGACGTGATTTCGATCGGCCAACACATTACCCTTCCTACCCACTCTCAATCTTTTCTAGATTTGGGGGCTAAATCATATCGCCATTCCGACAGGGCATGAGTTGGCGTAATTACACCTCCTCTCCCTCCTGCTTGTTAGTCTCCACTTCTTTTTTTAAATGCAATGCACGTGTGTGACGCGCGAGCCCATCTGTGCAATGTGATGCCTGGCACATACTCGAAGCAAGCTCACCCTTTGTTTGGATGGTTTGCATTTTCTCTTCCCTGCTACTAACACCTTTACTTGGACTCCCACTTCCGGTCAACCAAATTAGGTGTTTTACCTGCTCTTCCATCCTATTGCCAATGGGAATGTTGGAAACAAGGTGGAACGAATCGCTACTGCTAGCAGGTGAGCAGAGCAGTGCTTCCGTCCATTGAAAGATGCTAGTCCCTTATGAGAAGTTCAGATAGGGAAAAATAAGAGGACAATAGCTTTGGTGGCAGGCGTGATTGTGATCATCTGCGGCTTGATCTCCATCACAATGTCATGCAGCCCTCTATTCGTCGTCGGTTAAAGCATTCGCAGAATCTGATGTTCTGCAACATTTTGGGAGGTTAAAGCGCAGATACAGTCTGCTAAACACATTCAACCGACACACTATTATATTCTTAATCAATTCAAGGGCACTTACCCACTTATCCACCCTTTACTTCCGCTCTTCCATGTCATTCGAGAAAGTTGATGCGATCGACGCAGTGGTGGCATCAGTCTAAGGCACATTACTTCTCACTGAATAGGGTAGGATTCTGCCTATAAGGAAGCTGCTCAAATGAGCCCTTAAAGTGTATGATGAGGTGCGTGATTAGTCTGCAAGGAAAATGTTTGTCACAGTGTGTCGCATTGGTCAGGGATTGAGTAGTAGGGGATTTCTCTCAGTTAAGGACTATCAACTAACAATGGAGGTGAGAGCATGGCTAGGAACTGATCCTGAGGGAGATGTGCTAAATTGAATCAAAGGCATAAGTAGCAAACAATGAGTATTGGGCTAAAAGCCATGGATTGCAAGGGATGTGGCTGATTAATAAAAGGGGTCAGCGATTACCTTGAGGTCGTATTTGCAAGGGACTTAAATTGCAATGAGTTTGATAACTTAGCATAAGCCAATTAGTCTGACACTCAATCACCCAGTGCAATAATTGACCACCAAAAAGCACGAAACCTGGGTGATCGATGCACAACAAAGTCATTTTCGTGAACCAAAGTCTGTTTGATTAATCAGGGCGATCATTGGGTCAATCGCAACCAAAGCATTAGCATTGCATAGACGACCCCGATGGTATGCTGATCCTTCAGTGCAATGCAAGGGAGGTCGTCTTTGCTTACTCCGTGGGTGTAATTGATGAGATGACGTACAGCCTCATTAGGGATGCCATCAAGTTGGTGAAGTGCAAAGGAGAGACAGTAACCAAAGTGGCAGCTGTGTTGGTGCGTGAACTAGTGAGTGGAGGGGTGTAGACGAATGAGAAGGTGGTGGATAGCGAAAAGAAACCGCAGTCTTTGTCAAGCGGAATCCCTTAAAAGTAGAACTATAGCTTTGAAGAGGATGTGGAAAAGACGCATGTGTTTCTCACATCCTTTCGTCTACGTTGTCCTCACCACAGGTCTGACATGCAGGTGACACCCTTAAATGTGCAGCATGGACTAACAATTGCCGCGACTAGTCGTGCTGTGATGTGTGACGTGAGGTGTGATCTTTTGTTTGTTGGACAGAGCAGAGTTATTTGACAAAGTGAAGATAGCTAATGTCTGAACCATGGCTGCAGTTGGATGGTCTGGATACGCGAGTCACGCGTAGTTTGAACTGGAGGGTCACGACTGATGACCAGATGGTTGCAGATTCTCACCTTCTCCGACGCGCTCACCCCACACCCTCTGCTTAGACGTGCATAGCTCGCTGTCCTGACAATGACGGTAGAACCCCTGATGGGTGTTCGCGCCATGAGACAACACATCCACAAACAACACTGGTGGTCTGGTAACACGTTCGAGTCGTGTTTACCGAGACTAAAATCTGACATGCAAATGTACAGGCTTCCTATGGAAATGGGCATTGGTTCTGCGGCTAGAGACGGGAACAGCCTTAGCCCAGACGGAAAATAGGAATGGGCCTGTTGTTCAGGCAGAATCGGCACAACTGCCCATGACTTACCACTTCTATGTGGGCGTCTTCGCTGTTTTGTGGAGGATCAATCAACGCGCCATTTAATGCAGTGGTGGCGTCACGATAGTGAGTGGGATGGCGATGCTAATCAACTTTTACCAATGCGCACGCATTCGAGCCTGCTGACATTGATTCAAAGACGTCACCACTTTTGGTAACTGGCTTCGTGGGGTACTTTGCTGCTTAGTGCGTTGCTATGGAGTAAGGTCGCCACCACTGTTATACCACGTGGCGACACCGCGGTAAACGCTTTATCCAAAGGGCCCTTGCTGATACAAGTCGCTTGGTGTACGCAATTCCATTTTGCATGAAGATTCCGACAAACTTTATTACTAGTTTCACCACTCCCAAAGAGGCGGATACCGAACGGCATTCGATTTGAGAATAATCACCATCATCCCTTTGGCTCTTCCTGCATCCAGCCCTGTACTGATTGTCGTTTCATCCACCCATATGTGATTAGATCTAGTTCTAAGTAAACACAATTTAATGATTTGAATAAACACTTCCACACTCTGATTGAAGTTATTTTAAATGCTGCTACAATCTCATGGGGTTGCTTGACGTCGAGCGTGCCAAGAGCAGGATCTGAGTCACCAACACCTACCGCCTATCTACTCTACTACCTAGTTATCTGTTCGCAAGCCCCGTGAGAGAGAGTAGGTGGAACCTTATCAGAAGGAAGGATTGACCAAGGGATCGAGAAAATAACTATTCTGATGCACTAAGTTGGTCACATTGAACCGGAGTGTCCAGAGGCACCCAGAGCTAACGACTCTCTTTACCTGATTATTGGGCTTCAATCTCTCCAGCATCGCTGATTGTGCAGGCGTCAGTTTTCGCAACGGTGTACGAACTGCAAGTTACGTCTGATCGATAGGCAGAGACGACTTGACAATAGCTGCCAGGGTGGCTATCCAGGGAGACTGTTTGTGTGTTTTATGATAGAAGGGATTTTGCCATTCACTACTTGTATTTGGCGTGGTTGAAGCCATTCTATCATTCGTCAGTTGCGTCCTCACAGACGGTTGTCCTGTAATGTAAAGTAACCCGTTCGACAGAGCATTTAATAAACATGGAAGTTTGACTTGATTGAAAGGGCCTTGCCAAATGCCTTCCCATTGTAGGAACGGGGAAACATTCAGGCATTTCACAACATCCAGACAGCATTGTCGGCTTACCGAGTGGGTCTATGAGTAGGTTTTGGTGCGATAGCCTAGGCACACCGTACAGGTCGGCGGGTATGTTGATGGTTTCAGATGCGGATGACCATTCTAGCAAGGGATGAGTTGGGTTGCCACGTGATGCGTGGATAATAAAGGTGGACTGCGACCAGAGTTGTGGTAAGGAATGTGATTTGCATGAACGTAGCTGTGCAGTGGCAGAAGGGAGGACTCGGAAGAGACATCCTATTTATTTATCTTCAAGCCTGTATAAGTTAGGAACGCCGCATTCAAACTGCGGATAGACGACATTGGATCACCCGAACCTACTTGCTCCCATTAATCGGAGTGGGTATGATGGGCACCTCCAGCCAAATCGCCGACACACTAGGCACCCACTGTCACTCAGAGGTGTTAGTTTTAGCAGTCTCTAATACCTGCTTGGTTACGTTTCGAACTGATGAAATGCGCTCTCACCTCCATCACTGTTGTACAGTTGTACAAATTGAAGGCGATGTTGATAGGATCTTAGCATTCAGAGTGAAGAACCTATGATAGTAAAATCTCCCCACAGGTAGGGCTTGTGGCATTGAGTTCTCCTGCCAAGGAAGGCATTGGACATCCAGTTATATAAGTCATTAGTGCTGTCTGCTTCTGACGCCGTGGGTTTAATTCGCACCTTCAAACTGCATGGAGTAGTAGGAAGTAAAATCGCCTAGGCGATATTTAGACATGCACTGTGCAAGCAAATCATGACTGACAGCTGCGTTTCTTGTGCACTACAAAGGCCTACTTGAGGCAGGCACGGTCTCCTATGGCTGACGCGGTGTGCTTTGGAAGCGTGGGGACATGAGTGAATGAGGAAGTCAATTTGGAATGAACAATGCATTGTAAGTTTGCTTGGCAAATGTTTGCCGGCAATAAAAGTCACCCCTACCTGCTAACATGATAAGCAAATAAGTGCTCACTACAGTCTCCCTTCTCCATTGGGCAGGCGAGAACAGAAATGCATACAGAAAATCGGCCTAATGACTCTTGAGGCGGAGGTCCATTGTCTTGCAGCACTTCTACTGCCTGCAAAGCCTGATTTGCAGTAATTTTTGGCCATTCGTGGGGTGCCAACCTCCCTCGCCAGGTTTGGAGTGTTTCAGTACTACAAAGCTGTAGCACACCGTTGAGGCAAACTACAGCCTACTTAGGCTTGTCTGCAAATAATCGAGTGCAGTAGGAATAAATACCACTATTTCTATCGTCCTCGGTGCTCTGACTCAGCCTCCACGACGGTGGTCTAGCAGCCTGCTGCCACTTGTTCGGTTCACTGGTGATGCGAGTACCCTACAACTCCTCCGGAGGGCACTCTGATGCCAGTGTCCAGCCAAAGAGACTGGTTTCATTTTTCTCATCAAACCCTCTTCCGTCCTCTCACTACATTGTTTCCCACTCATCTATCCACCTGTCAGTTCACCCAGTTAACAAGGTTTCTCTTAATCATCCACACCCAAAGCGTTTATTTCGCTCGTTCATCTGAACTTCAGCTTTTATCTTGCCACTAACTCATCCATCCACCCACACAGACAGCGGCTCAAAAGTTGAGTTGCACATAACGATTATTGTTGTATTTTGGTCTTAGAAAAAGCACAAATAAATTAGCGTTTGGAATGCAGGGGTTGGGTAGTGAGAAAAGGCACAACACTCCATTAACATAGCAGTGTGCGTAAAAAGCTGCACACCACCTCTCTGTTACGTTCCCATTGCTCCGCATTGATCTTTACAGACTCTAGCGTCTGTTGAATCACCCGTGGGCAGGGCACGTCGTGTTCTTCAAAGAAGGCCTACGAAGATGCACAGTGAAGCGTGAAATCTTATCGAAGTTTAAAAGAGGAAGCACTTAGAAGGGAGGACGGCACTTACATTAATCTCGTCGTAGCGTTCTCGTGAAGCGAAGCCGGCAGCACTGCCCTGAAGAGGGGACAGGGAAAAGGTGCCTCAGAATGAAAGGAATTCAAGTTTCTGCGTATATGGCATTTGAATAAATGTTCCGTAGAAGAATAGGGAAGGATGTTTTGCTCAGTTAAGGAAAAATATCCACAATTCCGAATCCAGTCATCAAAGGCAGAACGTCAACAAGAGATTGGCCTTTCCTCTACACTTTCCGGGTAATGCATGCTAGTTTTCTCGCCTATTCAAAGCATTCCAGTAAATCACTCAGTGGTCCACTAATTTACTCGAATTGCCCTTTGAAATACAATGATGAAGTAGTGCTTACTCTCTTCAACCTACCTTAAGAACTCTGGCAAGGAGATGCGAGGTGCCTAGATCCTCAGCCAGCGTTGCAAAGCGATCTCGCACGAGATTCCACAGATCCCGCCGACCACCCGCAGACTCAGTGACCCCCAGAAGGAGATGGAATCGGTCCTGCTTGCGCACACACTCTGTAAAGGCGAGATCGAAGAGGCGCCTGATAATGTCGGCATTGGTGGTGGCGCCGAGACTGGAGAGAATGCGAACGCGTTCGTCGTTCATGGACGACTGAGTGAGCAGCTGGTGGAGGGTGAGAAGAAGTCACTGACTCTACCCATTTCCTCTGACACTTCACTCCTAATAGTTACATTATCTCGATTCGCCATCTGTTCAATCTAGTTGCAATCATTCTTGCTCCCTTACCTACTCACTGACCATCTGCCCACTTTATCCACCCATACCCAACCCTCACAAATGTCCACTACCCACAGAACACCATCCAGTCCACGCTTACGACCCCACTCTCCACATTCACTGCGTCCAATACACTGCCCTTGCACAAGAAAATGCGGCATGGGAAACTCCATCCAAATATGCGCATAAGGTTAATATACTGGCAGCTATTAGCATCAACCATATCATTCTACATCTTGACTGCCTACACACCCAACCAGCACAAATCAAAAACGTGCAATTTGGAAGAGCCGATGAGAAGTCCGCCCTCCACTCTGCCTACTCCTCCAAACCTCTCCAAGACATCAATCCTCAGGCCGCTCCATAAAAGAGAAGGCAAACATGCGATCATTCATAACGACACCCCGGGTGCAATAGGTTAGCTTTCTCCGAGATTGTATTAGCAACAGCGCCACCAGCACAACCAATCAAAAGCCATTCATCACCGACACCAACTCACCTCCAAAAGTTTCTGGAACTCCTCAACGCCACCATTGCGCATGCAAATGGAGTAGATCGCAGCTCGGAGATCAGGCGAGATGAGTTTTGGTTGGTTTATTGCAACCTCACCATCAGGTGCAGAGATCACGGCTGTATAATGATGCTGAAAGGCGGTTTGGGCCCTACAGATGACATCGGCGTGACCGATGCAACCAAGAGTGGAGATGATAATAGGACGGAGTAGGCGGTCGTTGCTCGAATCCGTGGAGGTTGGTTGGAAGCCTAACAGCACAGGAGAGAAATGGAGGAGGCGGCTTGGAGGAAAGGAAAGTGGTTGCATCCACAGCTGCGAAACCCAAACACCTCTGATTTATCGATCCAATGCATTCACAAATGCATTCACTGGAATCATTCAATCCTTTTTAAGATGGATGCGTCCATCTACCGACCCAGTTGTTCACCCCCTCATCCATGTCCATACAGCCAACCGGCCACTTCAATCTAGCCTAAACATGCTCGACCCATGAATTCTAGTGGTCTCAAGCATTCGTAACCTCTTCAACTCACCATCATGTTCTTATTGATGCATCTCGACCAACAAGGAGAAGGAAACGACTGGGAGGTCAGACATCGTATAGGTAGATTCCTAAGCCTTATAGCCCTTCGAAAATAGCCCACATCTCAGCAAATCTGGTCATCAAAATACCTTGGGTTTGTTTCAATGCCGTATTTTAAGAAAGCAGTAAATCAAAACGGCATTGAAATAAGCTCAACCACACTCACCGATCCTCTCATACACTGGCAGTGCTAGCTCAGCACACAATTTGTTCAGGCCGCAAATCTCTTTGGATGCCTCGGGGAAAACTACCTCATCACCCACCGGGTAAGACGCCTCTTCAAGGAGGGTTCGAACCTGTGCCAATCCCTCCGACAGCACTGACCACACACTGAATCGCGTCTCCTTAGCAAATGCGCGACAGAACTGCAGCACCTTGTCCAATCTAAGGAAGCCCTCCCGAGCTAGAGCAAATTGATCATCTAACAGGCTGATACGGTCGCGTTCTGGCACAGTACCACTGCTGATGGCTTCTATAATGGTTTTCATGATGGCAGGTTCGTAATGCACGCGATAGAAACCAACGGCATCTGGCTTAAGACGTATTCCAGGAGAGGAGACAGGAGTGGACAGAGGGTAAATGATTTCCTCCGAGTCGACATCAATCGCGTCCAAGTCTGCGGTTCTCGAGGAGGTGGAGGAGGGGATATCGACAACCCTGTGAAGCAGCAGCTGGTCTGAGTCGTCTACGGCGCAGGCAACAATTGGGATGCACCAGTGTTGTGACTGTTCGCCTATGCACATTAAAGGCAAAGTGCAAATCGCTTACTTCCATAGGTACTTTGTCGAATGTCACCAATCCATACTGGGTAGTCCAGTGCAAAGCGAGGACGTGTAGATAAGCAAAGCCCTTCCATTGGTTCTTTGACTAGAACCAACTAAGACCCACTTGGAGAGTCAAAATAAGTCGCTTCGAAGATAAGGGCAGCATAAGGTGTTGAGATGTGGTCAGCTACTATCAGAGAGATCGTACAATCTTCTCTAACTATTATAACCATCGCAATATCACCTTTGGTGGTGGCAAAGACTGACGAATAGAGTGAAATAGTAGATTAAGCTACTTTGTTGTGGAAACAAATGCGAAGAAACGGACACTTACGACTGGTGGAGCTAGCGTCAGTAAGAAAGCGTTGCTGCTTCAGTCCAACGCTGTACTTCCCGTCTGGCGCGCGAATGAGACGAACCGACACCACGGGATAGCCTGTTTGTTTCGTCCACAGAGGCATGAGCTCAGTCGCATTGCAACCACTCGTGGTCTCCAGGACAGCCCACAGATCCTCAGTTGTGGCGTTGGAATATTTGAACTTCTCAAAATACGTCTTCAAACCGTCTTGAAATGGCTGCGGAAGGCATTAGACACAAGCATTAGGTAATTCGCTACATACGAAGGGCTCAAGTGGAAAAGGCTCGTTGGTCGCTCACTTGACCACGTCTGGGTCGTGCCCGTTTACCCATGTCAACGCCACGGTGCATTTCATGGACGCGGATACTAATAGGCTCATCTTTAGCCTGACCGGGGCAGGCATTTTTGTGCATCCCCTCCTCCACAACACCAGGAAGTGGTGCAGCTCTCAGGAGGAAAGCAAGGACAAACGCAACATAACAATGAGTGATTACCACCATGCACTCTCAGAAGAGAGAGGTAGCCTTGGCAAAGCACACGCCTAGAGAGAAATCACCTCTGAGCGTAAGACTTCACACTTATTATTAATAGCCCCGTAAATAGGCACATCCCATTCCTTCCAATGTGCAGTTGCTTTCCGTCCATCCACATCATTCCTCGCCGCTTGGGTGTTAGCTCATTTGTTTCGAGTCACCAACCAACAACTCACTCCCATGGTCAAGAGTACAAAAGATTTGCTGGGAGGGAAATTCGCTTCCTAAAACCATCGACTGACAATGTCTGCGCTGCAGCAGCGATTCTCTCTCGTAAGACAATCACGAGTTAACTCGTGCTGTCTGCAGGAAACAAACGGAAGAGCAATGTTAATAGCAAGTCGCAAAACGTTTATCAGTCTGACAACAAATTCTTCACGGGAAGAAAGTGATGAAGCGACCGATAACTAGGACAGCGATATGGAGAAATCAGTGAATTTGAGGAGGAAGAGGGGAAAAGCACGAGGCAGATGAGAAGGTGACAAGGGAAAGGGATTGCATAAGGTCACCGACAATAGCAGAACTTGGACTTTTGATAATATGCTCTATGGAGAAGGCAAGCATTCTGACCGCACTGGATTGTTCATGGAAAAGGAGTGAATTAGAAAGTGAAGAAAATGAATAAAGGGAGAAGAACTCGTGATCGCAGAGAAGTTCACCTTTAAATAGTTCGATGTGCAGCTCATGAACAAGGAGGCAAAAGAACTCCAGATTCTGCCCAAGAACCGAAAAGTGCATGATAGGAGCAGGCGTGGTGATTAGAAGAAGAAGAAGAAGAAGAAGAAGAAGAAGAAGGAGGAGGAGGAGGAGGAGGAGGAGGAGGAGGAGGAGGAGGAGGAGAGAATCAGGGGCAACGCGAAATAACAGGAACAATCTAAGATACTCACCTGGTGACCCATGTGTTCATAGAGCATGCGGATGACGCAGCTGCCCTTCTGATAAGACACCGCGTCGAAGATCTCCTCCACTTCTTGAGCACTGCTTACTTCAACCTAAGTGACAAGGACAAGACGTTAGGCTGTTCTTAGTGGACATGAGGAGACGAGCAGCTGAGCGGCAACAATTGGTGAAATGCAATGCAAACCTCAATGGGATGACTGCTTTTCAATTCGTCTGATCGCAGTGCTCGAACATACTCTGACGACACGAAGTGGGTCTAAAAGCAATGAAAATAAACCATTTAGAAAGGATTCAAAGCAGAGCGAGCCGTGGAGCAACTCAAGTGTAGAGCAGACAAGGTTGGAGCTAAAGACAGGTGCATCAATTGACCTTGTCTGGATCGACTGCCAACCCGGTAAAAATTAAGCCCTTGAGCAACAATTGTGGCTGTCATCCTGGAATCAAGCCGGCTTTTCTCTACTAAAAGAATTTTGGGCTGATCATGAGACACCAACACAATGGCCCATCTTTCACGCCTGAGAAATGCAAGTAGGTGGTGCGAGTCCTCGCTGGCAGAGTACATCTATCCGTGCTGATGTGTGCTTAATGTGAAGACTAAGGAAAAGGCCCCTTCCCGTCTGTGGGTGGATGAAAGCATTTGAAAGTGACCTCAATGGTCCTCCATCAGACGCAACAACGCCACGTGTGACCTGTTGTCCAAAATCATGCGCCAACCCGATTGACTGGGCTTTGCACAAAACAAAGTCGAATGTCCTTAGCGTGAGGACAAAAACGCGCCATCGCGGCACCCAAACACCTGGACTGCGGTAGTCGATTCTTATCTGAAGGCCAAGTGGCAAGGCCTCTCATCCGACACGAAATCATTTCGTTGCGAGAATCAACACATGATCCCGCCATGTTATTTAGTCTATTAGCAGCAAGCGAGATGCTGATGTTTACCGCAATGCTCCAACCCCAAAGATCTATCCACCAGTCATGAACAATCAAATACGTCGACTGTGGCACCCGAGTTCCCTCTGAGAGGCTAGTGGCGAGTGATTTCCTTCTTCTCATTAATCCACCACAAGGTGAGATGCAAGTGTGGATAATTAGACGGACGCTGTTGATGATGGGCAGGCTTCAGGATGTCGCAAATTTGATCATGTACTTAGTGTAAATAATCAGGAAAGCACCACACAGTTAAGGCAAATACGATGGAATCGACCAGTGGGAGTGCCGAAGTGTCGTGCGATGGCGCAAGCACAATCCACACTCAACCCAGTCCCATTCCAACAGCTCTAATTTTAACCATCAGAGAAATCGCTGGTTGGGATGACTCACCCAAATATCGTAGTCGGGAAAGCAATGATCCACAGCAAGATATTCGGCCCACGTTGCAAAGCCTTCATTAAGCCAGAGATCCGTCCACCACGACATGGTCACAAGATTACCGAACCACATGTGTGACACCTCGTGCGCCACTGTCAACGCAACGCGTTGTTTTGACAAAAGAGAGGAGTTCTCTGGGTCGATCAAGAGAGCCGTCTCTCTGCAATCACGAGCAAGTGAAAGGCGATAGATGGAAAGGCTGTGTGGAGACGGCATTACGCGAGCTCTTGGGGGTTCGCTGATGCTCAACTTCAGCGCTAGTGACACACAGTCCTACTTCAACCGAAATTCCTTACAGGGCCTAAGGACCAATCGTGGCTAGAATATGTCCTCTCACAGAGTGGACAAATTCACCCAAATTTTGACACTGGGCATCTTCGACAATGGCTCCCAAGAGCAGGTATGCAGTCACCAAACAATCGTGTGTGGCAACTGTTAAGGCTGCAGGAGCAGAGTACACCTCTGCAATGACCATGGACTTAGATGGAGAGATTCCTAACTGCGGCCAATAGAAATGGGCGTCAAGTAAGTTTTGAGATCTCCTGTCTGACAGTTACGATGGAGGGGTGTGCCTCATTGTTCTTACATGAGTCGTCACTCACAGTGGTTCTGAGGTAGCACTCAGCATAACTGTCATTGCAGGTGTCGTTGTGGATGAAGTAAAAAGGGGCCCAAAAGTTACCCAAGTAAACACATTGCATGTTTAAATGAAGGTGTGCCCAATATGCCCAATGTACCCTTGCCAAATAACCCTGCCACCTTTCTTCGTTTCCACTTCACTAGATTTTATTATTGATGCACAGGTGCACATTAGGAGACGAGAGGGGTTATCGAACCTCCAGATGTCTGCTTCACACGGTTTGCGTAGCCCGGCAGTCACTAGCCTTCTGGCTCTGCTCATGACTAGAGTCGCACTGAGCATTTTACTACGTCTCAACAGGAGCATGCACACGATGTCCCAAGACCTGACGTGCTCTCACACGTGGCCGAAGAATTGGTAGGTGGAATGCAAGTTATCGTTTTAGAATATATATCGGGCGATTCTGCGTAAAACATCAGGGTGCGAGTGTCACTTTGATAGCTAATTGCACACGACGGGCTTAACGGGGTATCGAAATGGACGGACAGCAGAAACGGCGACCCATTGATAGGATGAATGGAAAGGTAGCAGAAGTAGAGGTGATGGTCAAGTTTCGACAACTCACCTAAAAGTCACCAATCCCCAATCAAAGTCCGGAATCGCGACCAGATCCAGTTTGGGCAATGGATAGGGGCATCCAAAGAGCTCGGCGTAGAAGGGCAACGATTCCTTCGCCACCGCCAACGCATGCTGCCCAAAGCTGCGCTTGCCCAGCGGTGTGTAAACACGAACTTCAATTTGTCTTGGAAATGAAGTACTTGGAACTACATTGCTGGTGGTGGAGATGTACTCGAAATCCCCCAATACCACGGCAACAAGGTAAGTCGCCATGAGTGGGGTGCGAGCAAACGTTATTTTGACATAGTTGCGACCATCAGGTGGTTCGCTGCAGCCCTCCGGTGTCGGTATGATGTCACGGGCGGTTTCAGGCTGTAGGACATTAAAAGAGGTGAAGCTTAAACGCCACTTCTTAATGTTGAAGTTTGTTCGCTGGTATTACACCACTCTATCGCAACCTCAGCAGTCACCTCCATCGACACATTTGTGGCACGCGAACTTCATCCAAAGGCATACCTTCGTTCGTCGGTTGAATACTGAGCACAGTCAAACAGCCGAGGAGATATTAGCTTCACCCAAGTTGAATTGAATTCGGCAGAGTTGATGGTAACTCAAAGCGCCCTATCGGACATACTTCGAGAGCAAAGGAAAGGGGACGAGGAACGATTCCTCTAAAACTCCTCTGGCAAGCAATGCAACCGTTAGCTACAACACATTCGCGTACGAGATAAGACCAGCGTTGCTTAAATTGGTGGACAAGATTTCAACTAATCACCATGCGCAGTGATTTCAATATTGCGTTTCAGCTTCGCTTCACATCGTTTCATGAATGAAAACGTAGGATGAAGGCGATCGACGTTTGCTTAATGTGAATGCTGTGCACAATATACTCAGTGAACGCTAGTCCGTCCTCAGCTCTGCGGATCTCAGATGAGCTCCCTCTCCCCCATTGAAACAGTTGGTCTAACGAAAACGAGATAAGTTGAGGGACACTACGCTAAAAGTGCACGGAAGGCACATGACCACAACTACCAACTGAAATAATGGTTTCTCCTCCCCATGGTGCGGACTAGTCATCACACTGCACCGCTTTGCGTCTAGTTGTTAAGTGTGCACATGGTTTCAAAGCATCCAATGCCTGCTGTCACAGAGCTTTAAGACGACACCGCAATCGAAACGCGGAAGATTTTGTACCACATGCCTTGATCCTGTGACACCAGTTCGTACTTCCAACCTCTCACTTATTCATGTTCTTTGCCCTAAATGGCAAAGCGCGAGGCACCTAGAGTCCTCTTAACAAGCAGTTTCAAACATCTTGAAGCGGTGGGGATCTTGCACCCCTTTATGTCAGACCAAACGAGAAAACGCCACTGAGTAGTGAGTGAGCCAGCAAGACAACGAAGACAGGCGAGAGAAGAGTTACTCGTCTGGCTCTACTAAAATATCTGCTGTTGCACGAAATTTATTGATAGGTTGTAAATTTGAAGAGCTGCTACAGTTTAAACCTCATTGCGAACAATTAGCTGCTAAATTCTCCTCCATCTCACTATAAGTCCTTTCGACACCTCTAGTGCAGCCTTCTTTGTGCAGGGCGACGAGTGGAGCAGGATGTGACCTCTGAATACAGTATGTATGCTTCTAGACCACAGAGAAATTCATGCCTCGATTTGCTGCTACCATAAAACGCTATCAGCAGCATTTGATCTGTTCCACTCCAAAGAGGTGGCAGCGTTTCATCCAGCTAAGACCTGAACGCTGAGATAGAAATGGAATCGCATTACCACTGCATGTAAACGTTTGGATTTTGAGTCGGCAGCATAGAATCCATTGCCATTGGCCCTCAATGCATCCGTGATTGAGATGTGGAGATGCGCTTGCGTCACCTTTATTAGCGGTCCCTTTGCGTCTTCAAACCGCAAAACATCTCAGTCGCACATCAGACTGTGAGCAAATCGCTAAGCAAACTACTTCTTGTGATGTCTGGTATGGAGTAAGTAGTTACAAGACTTACGGAAGGCTGCTGAACATGCATGACAGAAATTACTCAATAGTAGTCGTTTTGATTAAAAATTAAAGAATTTCTCATTGCTCAGTCCACTAATTCTTCTCAACCTGGTTGAGAAAGATTAACAAGAGGCTTAGGCGATAAGGTAGGCGAATTCGGTAAACCTCCGATCTTGCACCGTTTGTATGTGCCATTTTCCCTTATTCCAAACACAGAAGACTGTGGCATAAAAGCGCGCCTTTATTGGGAACGGCAGGCACTTGAGACAGAACGCAAATTAGCCACACTCGAGCTTGCATTCACTTAGATGATATTTCGGGTAACTCGGCACAAATCTGCGAGTGTAGCCTAAATTCAAGAATCAGCAGAGAGACCTTTTAAACAGTAATGTGTGAAGAGAGACATGGT
>JADWOT020000006.1:22410566-22484067 GCA_036345935.2 Taenia hydatigena | reverse complement strand
CAAGTCTAATGAGCTCCCGTTGGACTGGCAAGTATTGCGTCTTATGTCACTGTAGCAAGTTTCTTCGGTCCTTCTAATAGGGATATTGGCAGGCAAGCTGACGTAACAAGACTGCTTTATTTCAAATGCATAAGGTGTCGTCATCATGTGCTTCATCTCAGGGTAGCAGCTGGAATCTCTGTACGTGAAGCTTGCTCCGGTCTGAACACCCAAACACAGCGCATTTAACTTCCACTTCATCAGCCTCTTTTGTCACCCCCTTTTTCTTTTCAGGCAAGAGTGTTGATGTTTTCAGAGGAGCAGGTGTGATTGGCAGTGGAGGTGCATGTTTTGCAAGAGAGGGCAATTTCGTCACAAGAGCTTGCAGTACCTCGGGATCCACGGCTTGCAGGTATTTGGAGATGTTGGGCAGTTTGTCAAAAAACGGCTTCCAGTGTGTTGGGATTCTTCTTCGACAAAATTTCACCAAACTCAGGAACATGTGCGGTGACGTACTGAAGAGCCTTATTGTTGATGGTTCTTGATTATGTACTGAACAAAGTTCGGGTCTGCATTCAAAAAGGCATTGGCATGATGAATGGGAATACTTGGCACTGATGAGAAAATTGTTAGTGCAACGTTAGGATCAGCGGTCTTTACCGAATCGGGCTTTCTAGTGGAAGGCTTTGGAGTCGTAGCCTTGGGCTTCTTAGTAACTTGCTTCTGCTTGGGCATATGCGGCATCATGGGTTGATTGAAGTATGGCCTAGAGCCAAATAGCATGCTGTCAATGCCAGGTGCAGTTGCGATGATTGACTGGAGAAGTACTAAATCCATACTAGCCAGGATGTCTTTGATGTTTGGCAGTCCAACAATCATTGACTGGAGTGCATATGGGTCCAAATTGGAAGCAAAACACCAATTCCTGGTACGCACCAGGGTCTACCGACATGAGAAGTTGATTCACGTTTGGAATATCCAAGAAAATGGATTGAAGAACAACTGGATCCATAGTGTGCACTGAAGTAGGGAAGCTTGGAACTAGGGATTGTGAATGCATATGATGCTCATAGCTCGGCATACCATACATCATCACGGGGTCATGGCCATATCCAGAGATGGCACCTCCATACCCTGTGATCATTGCGGGTTGATGCGATTTGCCATAATTGTCAATGGAGTGGCAAACGCCATCACGGCAGACAACTTGGCAGTTGCCGCCATTGATGCAACCATAACCCTGAAATGGTCCACTGAAGCATTCATCAGCTTGACACTGCGTGAAGTCATAGAAATCCCTGCATTCTCCGTCCTCACATCCACTCCAGTAGCCACAGTTTCCACCATAGCAGCCCTGCTTACCAAGGGCTCCGCTACCCCACGCCTCTTGGAGTCCCTTCTGAGGAAAGACAGAGTTCCCAAAGCCGTGACACAGTGCCTGGGAACATGCGTACTTGCATACTCCGCTTTGGCAACCGTAGCCAGTATCTGCACCAGAATGGCACACAGATGAATTGCAAGGTGGGAACGTCGGTAGCTTTGGATAACTGAAGCCGCCGACTAAGAGGCACCTGAGCACAATGGCGAAAGTGGTCCCTGCACTCATCGCAACAAATTGATGTTTGACGATTTTGATGTGTTCCTTTTATAGACCTGGCCTGGTCACCCCTCACTGACCCCTGATTTATCGTGGTCGAATGTGTTATTATCATAGCATGTGGGTTCCGAAGGTGTTATCTTCCGTGTACTGCATTAGTTATGATTTACAATGTGTGATAGACAAAAGCTTGGGTTACTTAATTTGCACCAACTCCTTGAATTATCAGTGCTTACGCATTTTTAATGCAACAGCCCGTTTTCAAAGTAAAAGTTTTCGTTACCATTAACTTGCAACTTCCACTTAACCTAACAACCGCCTCTACTCCAAATTTCTCAGTTCACTCTAATGCTACTTGAGAATGGCAGACTTATTCTGAGCCTTTGCGATGAAAGAGGGAATGCTGGGTGACCTTGTAAATAATTGCAGATGGGCAATAGCTACGAAAGCAGTTTCGAATGGACGGCATAGTAAGGTATGTAGAGAAGACAGCAGAGGTGGATTCAGTGTCACTGAAATTGTCAGAGCACTCATTGTTCCTTTGCTCACTTCGATGGTCAGGCATGTAGTTGTGCTGAAACAGAAAAGAGGTAGAGGTGCACTCCAGTCTCTAGCAATTGCACCTCGTATTAGTGTGCAACTGCAAATCCATTTCCTAATTGCCAAGTAAGCCCTTGATGACTTGTCTAATCTATAAACTGCTCTGCTATTTGTTAGTGCTTGAAGTGCCTGACCAACTTTGCGCCTGGAACTTTTGTAAAGCTGCGTCTAATCGAATGATGTTGGCCATGTGACAATGTGCTTGACACTTTTTCCATGGCAGCGTTCACATCGAACGAGAAGGAATATTTAAGCCTAGCAGTTAAGAGTTGAATAAATTTTGAATCTCGCAGACATCCACAAACTCTCTGGATTCTGATTCCCCACTGTTCCTGATGTCTACATCTCCCTATCCAAGCTGTGATGATATCTCCACAGTGTTGTTTGTTCCTGTTCATTTTTATAACTAGCAAATTTAAAAATGTTACCCATTTATATGTGTTTCTTCGCAAACAAGGGAACATGGGTGTTGAGTGATTTTGCGCAGGTGATAATAAATGTGCTTTTTGATCGACGTGGTCGAGGTGTGTGAGGTGAGGTGGTCCACTGTGATATGCCAGAAGAGTCTCCAGATTGTGGTGGGAGTGCAGCAGTCACATTTTGCTACGACTGAGTGAATAAATAAAGATGACTGTTTAGTGCAACACTTTTGTGCTGGTTGGTGAATGAGTACATAAACTGTGCGTAATGGTTTAGGCTAGGTTTCAGCAAGTCAAAGTTGACTAGAATAATAGATTGTAGTTACTAGGACAGAGTGAGATGACATGCTATCAAACGGCTAACGTGGCGACTTCAACTAGAGCTGTTTTTATATAATCACAGGTATTTTGGGCCAATGAGCCAACCAAAACTTCACTTGTGTCCACTTCTGTATGCCAAAGCAATTCGACGTAAGGGATCGCCACATTTTTATTGGTGCTGTGAGTGCAGTGAGTAAATTTTATTAAATTTAGACACACGAGTATGATTAGTGATGGATTTTATTCCACTAATGTCTATGAAACTTAATCATTTGGTCCTGCATGTCAAATGTAATGCATCATCTACCGTTTAAGACCGGAAATAAATGCGCTCGAGGTTCATAATTTCTAAGACACAATTTACCTGCAGATTGTGTATTTTGTTAAGCAACACAAGTCTTTAAGCTTATTAAATCGCTCATCATTTTGAGGTCATTAGCGGTGACTGCTTTCCACCTCTTTGGTATATTGGGTCCTTTGATGCACTAAAATGTCGTGATTTTGGCAGGAGAGGCATGAATTTCAATGGAACGTGTCGCGTCTGGCTGGAGTATAATTTGCTAATCATGAGTCCTCTACCTAGCGATTCAGGGTTAGAATTCTGCCTTTGGCATCACTTTACATGTAACTCAGGTACGAATAAATTCCATTTTATGAATCCTTACCATGCTTGTCGTGCATAAACCTACAACAGCTATTTACTAGTCAGTTGCTTTGCTTTTTATCCAAGATATTAGTCGTTGATGCGCAGTGAAATCGCTTTATACAAATATCTGTGGCACGCATCTCTCTACTACGCTAAAATCTTAGTCAATTTAGGTTATTATATAGCTTTAGGGTTGTAGCTAGAAGCCTTCTAACAAGGCGAAAAAGAATTTATTTACGAAAGAGCTGTTCACCGCGTTCGACCGCCATCGGAGAGGTCAGAATGCTATCAGATTTGTACTGGTAGCCTTGATCAATGTAAGCAATGCAAGGCATAACATGGGTGAAAAGTGCCAAATTAGCCCGAGTACTCTGTGCCCTAGGTATTCCTCACATTGGCCTTAAAGTTATTCCAATAAGGCCCCGACCGTTATCATGTGTGGTGCCAAAAACGTAGGTCTCCTCTGATACTATAACATTTGGTGTCATGCGGCTCTACCAAGAGTGTGCATTAACAAACAGCCAGGGCGAATGGATATCGCACTTCCGCATGATTGGTTCATTCCAATCTAGCGTTAATTAGGATTAGGCCCCAAATGTTGGGTTACTTGCGCTTCAGCGAAGTGCAGTTCGATTGTAAGACATTTAATGCTTAGAAATGAACACAATTTAATGCGTATGATTTTAATACGTAAACTAGGCTAGCTTTAGTACATAGCTGAGATCCACTTTCTTGGTCTTCCACCTACAGTTATTCGATCTTGTACTCAGCTGTTTCTTTCGTCGCTGGTAGCCGCGATGTTCCTTAATTTATGTAGCAAAAATTTGGACCTGGACGACAGTTAAGTGGACTATTTTGGCGAAGGAAGCCAAACTAACGCAAGCATATAGAGCTGTGTTATCTTCTGTTAATTTAGATCCAGAATCGTTCAGAATTATAATCTAGCAGCTTAAATCATTTAGTAGTTACTTGCGGCAGTTCTCAAACCAAATTGTAAAAAGTAAGGTTTGGCCGATGATGAGAGCGCCTAGTTTGACACAGATAATTGATAACCCACACTGAAACAGTCGGGTACCTCTGCGACCAGAAATGTCCCAAATTGAAAGTCATATGTCCATTTTATTCTGTAACTGCTTCCAACAAGTGTATAGAGCAAAACTCTTCTCTCCCTTTTGATCCAGAACCGGTCAGACCTGAAACTCAGCATTCTGCTTCCCTCTTTAGTTGTTTGCGGCAGTTCTTGTTCACAAATTAGTTAGTTATGACTCGTCTGTTGTTATGTAGGGATTCTGTTTTGGCAAAGAAAGTTACGGCAGTTCTCGTTTTAAACTCGGACAACGCAGGTGTGGCTGATGTGTAGATTGTCGATCGAAACAGGGAAAGCTGGGACACTACGACTCCAGAGATGCGTTCTCTTTTATCTGCTTTGGTCGAGAGTTGCTCATTATCGAGATATGGCAGCTTGCTTTCTTTCTTCGCTATAAAATCTAGGCAATGTAGGTGTAACCAAAACACAAATTGTCTATATTGGTAAAGAGAGTTGAGAGAATACGAAAACAAAAGGAAATGTGAAAATAAGAAGAGAATTGTGCTCCCATGGCAAAGATAAAGTGGTTTGGATTTGAGCAGCGACGATGCGGATGTGTGAGAATATGGAACAGAGAAAGTAAAGTCGATTAGATTATATCAGGCAGTGCTGTTTTAAGAACAGATTGTTTGATAGGGTAGGAAGATATTCCATGCTTCTTAAACATTTGTCTTCCTTTCTCCTCAATAGCATTATGCAGGTAATGCGCTCTTTCCATACACATTCCTGCTTCTTCTACCTTCTTACCCACGATCCATCCGTGTGCCACTCCCATTCCTCACTTCATTTCCGCGCGTCGTTTCAATATTGTCGTATCTGGTATCCAGCGTAAATCACATAGAAAAAAGACTATGATTAGCCTTTTTAGTGTGTCATTCGAAAAAGTTAAATTTTTTCATTAGGCCAGTTCCTTTATATTTTACTTACTCACATAGCTAGATGAGTGGAAGAATGAATCAGTGTAGAAAAGGATGGAAGAAAGTAAGGAAGAAATGATGAACACTGCACCGCAGATCCATACGCACGACTTCTTATCTCTATGCCTCAATTTTAACCATTCATTGTCTCTTTCTGCTGAAAATCCCTATTACTTTGCTCCTATCAATGGCAAATTGATCGCTATTGCCATTCGCATCAGAAAAGCCTCTTTGTTAACCCAATAGCGATCTTTAGAGGTGAATCGCCGATTCCTTTAACCGAAATTCATCCGCGCATTACGCTTGCTGTGCTGCACTTACTTTGCACGTCTCAAATCCTCAAACAAGCAGCAGCATAAGGAGAGCTGCCGGTGCACAACAACTTGCTCAATATTCATGTCCCACTGCGGAAGAACTGCAGCGCAGTACGCACGTGTAGGCTTGTCTAAACCATACTGAGTCAGAATAGGCAAGATTAGCAGCCTGGGCTGGATTATGACGAGCTCGAGTAAGGCGCCTTATACGTTGCTGTTTAAAATGACCCGCCTAATCAACTCGACACAATTCATTTCATTGAGAGTTGAGATGTTCACTATAAATCGCACAGACATTAGAGATCAAGGCACGCAGAGTAGAAGTAGACCTGATGCTCCCTCGTTCACGCCTTTTTTCCTCATTGCCACTCCAACGCATCTTCAGTGAGTGTCTCCTTTTTCGTATACTGTGCTCTATGCACTTACAGGTATTGCGTCTTACCTAATGTCATAGCGTCTGTGCTCCTCGCATAAAACACATACGGTAAATGGGAGTGAATAGTTCCTACAATTCAGCTTCTTAGCTTATTTTTCCACTTTATTGTTACTAGAACATCTCGCTCCTCTGCCTCCTTTGAGCTTCTCTCACCTTCCCTTCCGACCTCACCATCTGCCGGTGCCCTCTTTGTAGGTTCCCTTTCATCTCTCCACTGGTCCCAATCTTGATTGCGATATGAGTAAATAATGCGCAGATTTTCGTTTAGATCAGACTTGCACGAGTTAGACTGGGCCTTAATCAATCACGCTCCGCCCGAGATTACCATCAAATCTCCATTTCTATCTTTCTTTCTGTCGCTTTAGTTTGCACCACACTACTTCGCCTCAATTCCATCTCCTACTTCTGCTCCTTCACTTAGCCTTTGAGGAGCAAAGGTGAGCTCGTTGCTCCAACTTCTTACTTTGTAATGTGCAAGCTGCTCGAATTCCTACCTGCTCACCTCACTGTTCACTCCTTATATTCTTATTGTAAAGAATTTCTTTGCCTGGTTTTCCACTCTAGACCGCCTTCCTTATTTTCCCCATGTATCTACGCCTTTGCCCGTTTGCCTAAGTTCGTGCATGCTGCATTGTTTACCTTTAATTCCGTCGTTTGGGTAGTCGCTTGAGTTGATGTCTCACAAAAACAGCTGGATCAAATCGACACTTTCGGCCTGGGCGCAATAAAATCTCTTTTTGTCGTCTGTTCGATGGCTAGTTCCTTGGCCATTCTACCTCAATTCCACATTTTGCTAGCATTCCACCAGCATTCCACCAACTGACTTTACTACATCTAATTGCTTTTTTCTTCCTGTAACTCTTTACGTCCGCTTATTTCAGACTGAAGTTTACACGGCACATGAACCTGGCAAAAATCATATACCATGTGTAGAAAATTAGTCTCCTGCAGGGCGCAATGCGTTTGAGTGTATAGAGTGCAGTAGGCGACAAAGGAAACAGTCTCCAAAGATGCGTTGGAGTAGGACATGGGAAAGAAGGCGCAGACAAGAGAGCCTTTGCCATTTCAAGTGTCCTTTGACCTCAACTCACATGGCATGCAGTTGTATCGAGTTTATTAAGCAGGCCAAATTAAAATGCTAAGGCGGACTTGAATTTAATGCATAAGATGCCTGTAAGGATCGGGTATGCTCGATAGATGAGAGTTTAACGACCCGCCCCTAGCTATTGCTATTGAGCTAACAAAGGGGCATTTCTGATGCGTACTCCTACTTCTGTGCTTGGAATAATTGTTGTTTTGCATTAAGAAAGGCAATTGTGGTCTAGGCGTTTTTCGGCAGAAGTTAGTTAACATGAATTTTTTCGCTGAATGAGACAAGGAATGATTGAGGTAGATGCAAAGAGATGAGAAGTCGCTGGAATGGAAGGAGTGAGAGTGGAGATGGACAGAAGAGGCTTGGAAATGGTCGCTGCGGGATGAATTTCCACATTGCTCTGGTGTAGCCTTCTTTACTGCTTTCTAAATTTCTACAATTTATTTTTATGAATTGATTCAATCGCTTACCCATCTGGACGCGTGTCTAGGCAAAATTTGAAGATTTCGTCCCAATGACACCTGAACTGCCTAGTCATAGCTCCCTTTCCATGTGATTATGCTGGATATCGAATGTGAAAATATTGAAATGACGCATGCAAGTGAATTCCGGGAGCAGAAAGTAGCACAGGTAGAGGATGGGATGTTAGCACCAAAATTCACCCCTAATTTCTATGATAGCTATCTGCTTTCTCCCTTTCAACGTCTCTAAAATTAAGGATTGAAAGGTTTGGAGTGATGAGGAGGTGGAGAGGGTTGCGACGGAAGTAAAGGATACAAATACGGCTGGGGGCAAGAATGAAACGAGGCAGGAGAGAAGCACTGACGAATACTGAATGGCATGAACGGCAAGGCGGTAAAGCGGGATGAATAAATGTAGGCATGCAACACGTAGAACAGCATGTCTGACGATTTGCCGTGTGGTGAACCAATTCAAACCTGACACTTGTAATTCGATTGAAACACGTGCCGTGTGGTGTCACTCAGTGCCGTCTAGGTGTGGACCCTTGACAGAACTACTAGGAGGTGGTTTTGAGGGAGCTGGCGCCACTCACTTCTGTGCTTTCATGGCTTGACCGAATTACGTGCATCGTATTGCATGCAAAGAAGGAGGAAGAGAACGAGAAGAACCACCGATGCTAATGTGCTTTGACTTGAATGCGCTGCCTCGTTGTGACTGCATGTCCTCGGATTTCCTTGAGAGGATGCCCGTTATGCATTTGCAACTCACCCCTTGCGATTACTATGGCTCGAGCGAAGGTGCGTTTCTGCCGATCGCTCTAATTCCATACCAAGATCCATTGTTGCCTTGCACCAGGGAGTACAATGGTGGCGAGCGAACATTACCAACCTGGGCGAAGCAACGAAGGAATGATTGGGTACGAGGCGAAAGTGAGAGGTTTACGGAGGGTAAGTAGAGAAAAGGTTGGGAAAGTTCAAAATGGGGTATCTCTGCATGGTGCCAGGGCACTGAATTTCTTATTTTATTTTCTCTCTGCATGTCCTAAGATTTCTCCATTGGCCCACTTTCCTAGCCAAGTATTCAATTAAAGCATACAGAAATCAATTTTGTGGAAGGAATATTAATTCCTATCAAACGCTATATATAGTTCTTCCCTGATTAGTGAAACACACAAGGATATCAATTGTGACGAAAATGAGGATAGGGAGAAGGAAGGGAAGGTAAAGCAGGGGAGGAAGGGAAGCTGGTGGCATAACTTATCCACAATTTTTATGTTTTTAATCTCTTCTGGTCTTTTGATGTTAAAACGGTGAAGTGTGCGATTGAGGGTATCAGAGAGACAAGACATTCTCCTAGCGCCAAAGTGGGAAAATAAAGGTAAGAAGCTGAATTGTAGGGAATACTCACTCTCATTTCCCGTATGCATTTTATGCAAGGAGCACAAACGGTATGACACTGGGCAGGAAGCAATACATGTGAGTGTATAGAGCGCAGTAGGTGACAAAGGAGACAATCTCCGAAGATGTGTTAGAGTGGTAAATGAGAAAGGAAGCGCAGATAAGAGAGCTCTCCCCATTCATTTCCAAGACGTCATCAGGTCTGCTTGCTTTGATCCCTAATGTCTGCGCGATAGAAAGAGAACACCTTAATTCTCATTGAAATGAGTTTTGCCGAGTTCGTTTAGGTGAGTCAATTTAAACGGCAACGTATAAGTAACCTTACTGGAGATTATCATAATCTACCCCAAGTTGCTAGTCTTGCCTTTTCTGACCCAGTCCAAATTAGTCAAGGCTAGACTTGTTTACTGCGCTACAGTTCTTCCGCAGCGGGACATGAATATTGGACAAGTTGTTGTACACCAGTAGGTCTGCTAATGCTGCTGCTTATTTTGGAATTTGAGCGATGACAAGTCACAAATCTTCTACTATGTCAAGTAATTTTTATGTTGTTTATTTGACTCCAAGAATTTCATGCTTAACGACATAATGTGCTGCAGAACCATTGATGATCCAAAGATAGGCAAATTTCTAAAAGAGGATTTGCATTACAAATGGACGCGAACTTCCTTTTGAATGAAAGCTAGGAGGAAAATTTATCTAGCTATACGTGGCGTGCCTTTTAAAGTCTAGCATCTGAACTGAGCGGCATTGTTGACCGCTGACTATCGCAGCAGCCCTGCGTAGATTAGAAGGATTTATATGTAAAGGTTAAGAAGTTGTATGGTGTAACTTGCATCCAGCTAGATGCCCAATCAATTTTGCATTGGAATTTCTACTTACTAGGCCAAACAAATGCCTAAGCGCTTCCTTAAAAGCATTAAGGAATAATTAAATAGAAAAGCAAGAGTCCGTATATTTGAAAGTGGCAAATTGCAGGAACATCGGGCGACGGAATAGACGCAGGTTACACTAATGTTTATGCGAAAGCACATGCCTAAACGATTGTCCAAGGAAGGTGGCAGAAGATAGCACGTTAAACGGAATCGAAGCGTAACCAAGCAGAGCCTACGCCGAGGGTGATTCCTAAGACATCTGACATTTTTAAGAAGTTCGACTGGCAGATCCCTGCGATTTATGTGCCTCCCCTCAATATCAACAAGCTAAAGCAAGTTTCGCAAAGGCGATTCCGTTGTCGTAGGACCATTAAAATTAAGCGAGCTCAACTGGTTTTACCTTAGTGGTAATCGCTCTTCTAAAAGTGCTTTAAGGCAATAAATGAACTCATATGGGACTTACGAAGCTCATCTGCTTGGAGGGATTTTTATCCCATTTGATTGTACAGCTTGCTCCAAGCATCTGCAAGGCAGGGGCATGACCGGCAAAATTAGCCATCAAGAAGTGAGTCTTACAAATGGAGGGAAACGTACAAGAACGGCTTAAGTGGATGTGGTCTCTCAGTGTCTCCCGTGTTGGACAGTCCCCATAACATTCCATGCAGTAGCAGCGCGCATCAGATGACTCCTTATTTTGACCTGCAGCATATCACAACAAGGTAGGAATTCTGGAGAAGCTCGTATGCCCACTGAAGCATGCTTATGCAATAATACATTTTTAGCTAACCGGACTAAAGCATCTACAAACTCACCAGTGTGCACTTCCATGTAGTGCTGCATGAGTGATTCAAAACCCTCGAATTGCTGGGGAAGCACAAAGCACATGTTGTGCTGCGAAGCTTGGAGTGTTTAAATGAAATCGCGCATCCTTGTCAGTGAACGTGTTACTGTAGTGCGAGCGTAATGAGGACAATGTTTAGATTTACCTACCCGTTTGATGTATGAGCACCTTCCCAGTCGACACTTCCATCCTTAAGCAATCCAGACAGCATGCTGGCAAACATTCTAAATTATGTTTAAATTGATGGAGGTAGTGTTGAGTGAATCATCGAAAGGCGCACTGGTAATGCAGCAAGTTGATGGATGCAAACTACTCATTCTCCTAATTTGCCTGCTCAATTACACAGGTTATCGAGTTGTCCCTGAATTCTAAGTAATGCTTGTGCATCAATACACGCCTTGAAAAGGGGAGTGGGACTTACCATGATGCACACTTGCCATGTGTGCTCCGTATGGAATGGGGTTAGCTTGTATCCTAAGGCATTTTGCACACATGAAGGTTTCCTTCGAGGCTGAGTTGGGTAATATATTGGAAGTGCTGAAACACGTGCGCTGTAGTTAGTGCTAAACGAACGAACACTGCTGAACATGTGGTTCGCCCGCAGCATGAATCCTATACTTTCACACATTCTTTAAAAAACCTTATTTCGCAACCCATACGTAGCGTGCCGAGAAGTTATTTAAGGCAGAAGGGGGCATAATACTAGGGCTGCCAGCATGGCCCGAAGTCAGCCCATCTTACAATCAATGGAGAAACGCTGAGTAGATTAAGAATTGACGCCTCAGTACAAATGGAAACTATTGGCTGTTATAAGAATGGCCAGTGTGCGTCGAATTTTTCGATCCGCACACTAACACTCTAAATGTTGACTAATTTAAAGGCAATATTCCGGGAATTTTACCTCAATGAAAATAACTACTTTAGTGCAATTAAAACCGTGTAACTAGGACCTCTCATGGAAGTGTTTGGCGTAATCAAGTACAGTTGGTGGTCTCTATTTTGGTTCCCATGCGACACTTCTTGTTAAGGCTAGAACCGTCTACCTGCCATCGGTCCAATGGGGTGAAATAGTAGAGATTTTGCAAAATCTAGCTTTTTACCTTGGTAGCGTTACTACACAGTAAGGCATATAATTGACTGGTAATGCTGCTTCTCATAGAATCTCTCCCCACAATCCCAATGCGAGTTTTTGTGCAGTTACTAAGCATGTATATATTTATATGTGTTTGTTATAAGGCACATCCTACGATTCTAATTGCTAGGGATTAATGTGGGTTACAGCACCCCACCCAGATTTACTCCGTATCATATTTTGCCTGTCTTTTCAATGTGCTTATAGGGTGACCTATTAATGTGCCAAGAATTTGGCTGCACGGTGAAATGAGTGGCGTGTCTTGATCGGCCCTGTATCCGCATAAAGGTTTGAAGACGTGTCCCAGCCCTTTATTTTTCTCACAAGTATTACACCCTTATAAAGTAAAACTAGGCTTGCATTGCAGTGGAATTATGCATGAATGCACCATTTATCATTTCATTAACATCAAGTGCTCATTCAATCATTCAGTCTGCCAAACCCATTAAGCAAGAGTTCTCCAGAGCTTTTACAGCTTCAACTCGACTTCAAGGACAAATTCGAGTGATTGCAGTAAGTCAGTGTCAAGTGCATTGCACAAATGCCCACAGATAACTCTTTACTGTATGTGCAGTGGCATACGGTAGTGGCTTTAGCTTTTACAGTTACGCTGCAGGGAGTGATAAATGTTTGAATGTGCTTGCGAAGTCGTGCCTGCACACCGACCAGGGGAAGGCCTACTTGGCATTAGCTACACTGTCTAATCTGTCATGGAATTGGCCAGCCCTACTTCCGGACGCTTTTGCCTCCACACACTACCTATCTTCATCCAACTCTCCATTATGCACCGCTTCACCGTTGTGTGCTCCATCCATTTCTCCTCACTGCATCCACCGAAACCACTTACCACCCAGTAGTCGTCGCCATTCAGACTGAGACCCGTAGAGCTAGCGCTCAGTCACGTCGCCTTAGGAAGGTTAAGGTTTCAAATCAGTATGATTGGCAAATGAGTTTAACGAATATTTGATGTGTTTCGGTGGTGCTAAGTTAGTGACAATGCACCACTTTGTGGTGGTCATTGCAACTAGTTTGAGGCTTGTTAAGAGCTGCGTGAATTGTAGCCGAATCGCGTTAGATCGCAGTTCGCACCATGATCATGCACAATTCGAAATGGATTCCTAGTTACAATGCCAGTCGTGCTGTTTACTAAGCCGTACATCCCACCTCCTACGGCGTAACTAGCGACATAATTTGTTTTTGCTGCAAAGAAATGGGCAGAGTGCGTGAATGACTCGAACTACTTGTCATGAGGGAGCTCTCCAACTGTCGCTTGAAGTAGATGAATGGGAATGAGTAGGTGGGTGGGTGAGTGTGTGAGTGGACGGATGGGTGAAAGGAGAGTAAGTTGACTTGGATCTACTCTTCGCAATCCTGATGCCACTTGCTATTGCTTTCAACTATGCTTGGAGTGGGCAAAAGCATGCATGCACAAACTGCCACATTCCCACATGCATAAAAAGAGGATCTGCCTCACGAATATTCAGTCTACAACGCAATCATAACCACTCGGCTACATTACTACTTGCGTGCGACTACTGTGCATGCATGTTGGCAAGGCAGAAGCATTTGCATCACTATCAATCTGATGTGTTGAACCGGTAGTCGATTATTTTTCATAAAAGACACGCTCTTTCATGCAAGACTCAAAGCAATTGCTTACTTACCTGGACTTTGGCACACTAAGCATTCTGTTGACGGATTAGTGCATTCGTAAATGATGACAGCAATTCAGAGAACGAGATTGTATCAGGATATTAACAAAATCACTGCCCGTATGCGGTATGCGGCAGTATCTGCACGATTGCTTTGTGTTCTATGAGCAAAAGCAACAAAACGTCTTCCTTACAAAGGTCTGTGGATCACCGGAAATCGGTTGCTCTCTTGCCACTGGTAACATTTTCCAAAATATTGGGGCTATGCGAAAGGTCCATAAGTCATCTCCTTTACTTTAATTGACCATCCGCGTTTCGAGTGCTACATCTGACTATGTCATTCGGAATCGCATGTTATTCAGGCCGAATTATGCCGGTGTTAAGCAGATGGGTTAAGAGGTGGGGGAATAGAACACTAACTGATCATTGAAGTTGGCAGAAAGGCGTTATGACCATTTAATTGCTCACATTTTTGGGATTAGATCTTACCATGGACTAAATAGCTAAAAAGACGACAGACGCGTGTACGGATGGTTAGGAGATCTGCAAATGTGGGTACCAATATGCGTTTATCCTAGTCGCCATGATATGTGATACAATTGCTTAAGTAGAATCTCTAGACAGAGTTTCACGTCAATCGGTCAATCATCCCAAACGGTTGCTAGTAAGACCACTGCGTGTTACAGTGATTGCGGTCCCATAATTTGGTAACGCGCTCATAATGCTACACTCTACCATGAATAACGTGAGTGCGTAATATGTGCAAAATAGTCCAATGTGTAGGCCAATTTTGTCTTTTACATTCATAAGCACGCTTCCACTTAGACGTCAAAGACCGCTGCAATCAGCAAGCCAGTGGCAATTGCTGTGCACACACACAGGATCACATTGTTGACAGCGATAGAATTTGATGCTCACCTGTGAGGCCACGTGCGAACGTCGGCATAGGGGATGGGCTTTTGTGCACATTGTCTGATCCCGTGGACCTTGCACTCCCCGCCATCCGACACCTTTACTTCCTCACCTTAATATTCTTCAACGCTTCACTATTGGGTGCTACGCTGAATTCTTCCCTTGGGACGCAACAACTCTATACCATCACTCGTTTGTCGTTGCCGTCATGGTTGTAATGATAAGTAGGTAGGATTCCCTGTTGCGTCAATGCGTAAAACGCTTACAACTTCAAACGAATATAATTGCCAAATGAGATTATTGTTTTGTTGAACCTCCTCAGTTGCGCTGATTTGGCCGCATTTCACTCCATGTGGTAGTCATTGCAACCAGTTCCCGGTTCCCTTGAGTCTACACCAAACTCGGTGCTTTTTTGTGTTAATGGAAGAGGATTTGCACCCTACGGAAGAATAAACCACACACTGCTATGCCATAGCAACCACTATAAACCTAAGCAAAGTTGCAGTACTACGTGTGCATCTGCGCCAACAAATTACCTAACCGACTTCCACATGCGTGCATGTGAACTGTTGACAGCCAAACTACCAAATAAAATGAGTTGAGCGCAGCCTTATTTAAATCATCCAAACTGGTGCTTTAGTCCGAGACGCCTCATTATTGAACAGAAGTCACCATCGAGTGAAGTGGCCAAAGAAAGAGACGAGTGATTTCTGTTGTATGAAGCAGGTTAGTTTGTACTCCAGACCCTTTTCACCCAAGATTCTAACAGTCTTTTTCCTCTTTTTCCTCATCTTATTTGCGTCTACTTTGGTGTACTGAATTCTCAAAGTGAATTCCACGGTCATGCACATGGTGTTTCTCCCCCGCATCCTTTGCATTGCTGCGTGATACCTACACTGTTACTTCAATCAGCACCGTGACTTAAGAGCTTTGATCAATGAAGCCCGTGATCAACATTCGGAAGTACTCAATAGGGTGATATAGGATAAGTCGCAAGTGACATAAATGAGATAGCTCACGAATTTATTTCAGCAGCAGCGCAGATAGCTTTTCGTTTCCTCATGTTTGGCATCGGTCACAATGAATGATGTGACTTCATTGTAAAGACGTCGACACGACCCAATGACCCACCCAATATTGACCAAAACGCTTGCGTTATAAGCATGGTTATTTGGGCCTCCTCTGTCGTAAGGTCGCACTGCCAGCATTAGGTCATTGTCATGGCGTGTCACTGGCATGGCTTTACCATCCTCACAGATGGTCGGTTTGAATGCACCAAATGGTAAGACAGGCACGTTCGAACGGAGTCCAATTGATGTCATGCTAACCCGACTCGCGCGGTCACTCTCGCTACGAGATCCTTCTCACAAATTGCCTTGATTTTATTGTGCAAGAACGGCACGCAGTCCTCGTCATGACGTGTGCTTCACGCGCTTCTTAGTCTAGTGCGGATGTCCCAGTTCCGACACAATTTTACGACTGACGTGGATTGACGAGCGCATAAGGCTAAACTATAAAGCGAAGTCGGCTCTTCTAAAGATGTAGTAACTGCAAAAATGTAGGTAATTATGTGATCGGCACCTATGTGGGTCTCTTCTATGTCAGCGGACTTGGAATTTTGCACTTCAGACACAACCGTTGCCTTCTTGTAATGGTGATGACCTTGGCTCTCCACCATCACGCATTCATTTCATCATGATTTACCACATTTACTAGGCTGCATGGACAATAGGGCTTGCAGCTGCAGATGAGTCAGAGAGAAGCGACGGAACCTTCATAAACTGATTTACGTGATTTCACTCGTGTCGCAAGTCGCCTTGTTCTGCTATGAATCTTTTCATTGTTCCATACCATGCTTGTGTTCTAAGTGTTGTTGAAACGAAAAAACTGAAATGCCATGAAATTACTCAGCTAGGTGGTTTTAGTGCAGCGTTTTGTTCTAGGAGTAAGTGTAATGTCCGATGCGTGAACTCTTTCTAACATGCTTTCCAATCTGTACTGCCGAACATTCCAGGGGTCAAAGTTAAAAGGGTGACTACAGCTGGGCAAACGCTGAAAGCTCTTTACATCCAGTGGTCATTATTTTACGAGGTCAAAGCTCGTTCGCTTTTCAAGCTGCAGGTGCATGTGATTACACCTTACCTCCACAAGTAATTGTGGTAAGCATGTGCAGTGACGGAAAGGAGAGGCATGTGGTTGATCTATTGAGTGGAATGATGTAAACACTGTCATACTCTTGTGCCATCCCGCAGTATTTGAGGCTAAACACCTCTACTAAGCTCCACTTATGCAAAGCCAGAGAACGGTTCAGCGAACTCTGTTAAATGACGGGCATACTAGCGCTTTGGCTCGTAGAACTCATAAATTACCTACATTCTATTGAGATCGGCTCCATGTCACAATCAATGTGTAATGGAGAACATATCGGTCACTCAAATGCCACATTAATGCAGCAAATTTTTATTGCGAATGGATGACCATGAGTTTAGTTGTTTAGTTATTGAGTTCTTAGTAGTTAAACCAAGGAGAAGAGGAAGAAGAAAAACAAAGCAACATTTGCAACGCCTACTATGGTTTACCTTTTTTTACTGATATGAGAAATGGCACTACTGACCATTCTGACATCACTTGTTGAGACATCTGGGGCACAGATGCGCATTCACCTCACCTAACTGCGCCTAACAATACTGACTGAGTCGATCGGGCCAGACAAATATTGCTCTTGTGGCGGTATGGTGTAGACACAGTCTTGCAGTGATGATTCGGAAATCAGTAATGACTCAGACTTGGCTGACCTCGTTGTGACGCGTGTTCACATACAAAACTAGAAGTTAATCACGAGCGTTGTGTCCTGAACATAGAGGTAGGCCTCACCTCGTGATTCGACCCCTCTGCGTTCCGCGTCAGTCTCATCGGAAAGACATTCGTGGTTTCGGTAAACTATAAAATGGTATGGGAAGGTGGGAACGAAAATGCATAGCACAGATATACGGAAGTCTACTTCGGAAACACTTGGAATAGGAAAACATGCTTAAATTTGAGAGGAAAATGGTCAGGATGCAAACAGAGGGGTGGAAAAAGGAAGCCATCAGTGGAGTAGGTGAAAGCCAAATGCCTGTTAGGCGGTGGAACCTAATGCCTTGCCAGACAAAATTTTGGAGAAGCCACTGCATCTACGTAGAAGATGCCTAGCAATGGCATTGCACGGTTGCCGTCAAAGATTCAAGTTGACTCGATTTAGAACGCATGCATCAGAACCGGCGGCATGCATTGCTACCATTATAAGGTGTGCAAGCATCACTAATATGATGGCATAATTCATGGTGTAGCTGTTGGTCTAACAGAAAGTGAATCCTTTTCCATCGTGTCCAACTGTCGGAAAATTGTTTACGGTTGTCTTTGCTTAATTGATGCTGGAAAGGTCAAGAATTATCGTTTCCTGGTCTGTGGTTTTCATACCTAAATACTTACATAGTTGCCTTTGCCTCTCTGCTTTCTCCTGTTTGAGCATTCAACTTGCAAGCATTCAGTATGGTAGTCGGTTCACAGTGTGTCGTAAGACTGTTTTTTGCTCCATGATGCTTTTTCCTAGCAAATTATTTACCTTTGACGTGAACTTATATTTGGGTTGTGTGGTTTGATCTGCCGTAGACTTAACAAACATTGACATGACCATCAAGTAAGTAAGTAAGCTTCAAGTTCTTCCCCTCAGCCTGACTTTGCACACATACCACATAGTGCGTCCGATATTGCTAATTACCACTGTCTAGCAGACCACATGATTCCACATTGTGAGCCTAGCAGCCACTCTCGTCCCGACATTCCTCATCCATTTTAAAACACTCGTTCTCCCAGTATCGCATCATAATGTTGGTTGGATCAGCTCCACTTAGACAAGTAGCGATGCGTTCCCTTATGCTGTGCAAGTTTTGAGGGCAACTGTTGAAGAGAACTGTCGAGCTCGAATGGCCTGAATGAACTTTGGATAGTGTCAAGCCCTTAGCTGCTTCGACCTATCTATTTCTTGCTATTCACAAAGCGTTCCTAACCGAGTTGTTCCACCCAATTTTAAAAAATAGAACAGATCATCACTGCTAAATTTGTTAGAGATTGAATGACCTATGCTGTCCCTAGATCGGTGCTGAGTCGTCACCTCGAACACTCATGACTCGTTCGGGAATCAAAGTCAACAGTCCCATTCCGATGGATCACATCAGTTGGAAAAGTTCCCATGTTTGCTCCTTGCATACCACATCCGTCTATCCGTCAACATAGAAGCCAGCGCAGAGCCTATGAGCCATTAGGACTCCGAAGGAAACGCAAAATGCAATCCATCCCACTTGACTCATCTCAATCCTCAATTTAAATGGCTACATTCCTAAGGAAGGTCAAAGCATCCGTCTGAGATTTTGCAGTGGCAACAGTCATTTCTAACTTGTCGCCCTGTAAATCAAATTCAACGTCCATCAGCTGGACAACCGATGTGAATGCAGCCGTGCATATCAACTACTTGCGTGCGCAATTAGTACTTGATCAATAAAGTGTAACCGAAAATCGGGATGTTCGATGCTTTTATCGACATTGCAAAGTTCTCCTCCGACATCACGTTCACAGTATAAATTGGCAAAATGCTAAAGTATTGCAGCCCTCGGAGCTTTGCCATTAGCAGACGTGGACGTGGCACGCTGGTAGGAGTCACTTTGCTCCTTCTGGTACCAGATAGCTGCAGGAACATTTCTAAACGAGGCAGATGAGGGCTGCGGGAAGAGTAGGTGACATGGTAATGATAGGATCCCGCCTCTTACCAACCTACCCTACTTCTAGGCCACTGAGCTTACGACCAGATCACAAAGCTGGCCCTAGGATGAATTTTAATTGAAGTGTCGAAGGAACTCTGCCTATTAGCTGCATGACAGGCTGTATTTTGTCTGGAACTATATAATATTGATGAGATCAAGTGGAAAAAGCAAACTTGTGCGCTTGAGATCATCGACTAAACTGATTAGGCTGACCGACAGGATCCTTTACAGTTGACATTGGTGTGGATGCATCTTAGCAGCCCATGTACCAACTTCATCTTGCAGCGAGTTGAAAGCCGTTGATAACTCGGACCAAGCTGGTCTCGTTGTGCCACGAATACATAGAGCTAAGCCTAGAGTTCATCACGAGTGTGATGTCCTAAGAATACAGTTAAGCCACCCAGTGCTTCGGCTGCACTGTGTTCAGCGTCGGTCTCATCGGAATGACAATCGCTATTTGGTGGACGGTAATGATTGCATACGGAGGTGGAAGAGAAAGCGTGCAAAGTAGATATACAAGCGCGCTGGGTGCTCAACGGTGGCGGCACCCAAGTGACATAAGTCCAGTAGGACAGAGCTATTTGTAAGAAATGATTTGGTAAGTTTTCCCTTAACCTAACGTACGCTGTTGCGTATCCCATTTTATTGCATTCCTCTTTTCTATTTCGACAAATATCCACTTGGACTCTTGTCTCGTGGTATTTGTACGTCACAAACACGGACCACAAATGCACGGTAAGACATTACGGAAAGAATTGCTCCTTAAATGCTCATTTGTAAAGCATGCTTAGGAATATGAGGGCGATGCCATGCTTCATCCAGCTGCCACTACCGCTTGGTCAGCTATGACAGTGATGAGGTGGGTTGATTAAAATTTGCCAGCTTAACGGATCTCTTTGCACTTGCTCCTTCTCATATAAAAAGTGTCAACTATTTTATTATAAGCAAATTACCCATTTCTGCTGGCTCTAGTTTTGGCACTCACAGCAAGAAATTGTCATGCAGTCGGTCTTCGTACAACTCACGCATCGCGCACGCTCAACGAGGTCAAATGACACAGACACACACACGTGTGAGGTGTGGTCACGCGGTCCTCCTCCCCAATCACCCACCCACCCACCTCCACAGGGATGATCTCGCAGGCCAGCCAACGCTCACGTCTCATGTTTTAAGGCCAACAACGCCAGCATTACCAAACTCGTATAGATCTACACGTTGTGATTTTGTGTACATGGGCTGCGTCTCCCTCCCAACATCTGCGTATGCCTCAGTGCAATCAGCTATTCTTCTGCATTCTCTAACGCAGCCATTCATCCATCAACCCGCCTACACGTACCAGTCACTTCGTCCCGTCACAGAGCCACCATCACTGTCTTTTCAGATCGCCTTTCCTCTCCACATTCCATAACCCATATAACGTCAGCCGCTGAGACTACAGTCCCTGCTCAATCACACGCCGCCCTCTTCCACTCCCAACACTTCACCCTCCTGCTCTTCCACACATTCTGCATCAAAAACCAATCTGTACTGCCACACTCTCTTATGCAGTAGGAAAGTACACTTCATTACATCCTCTCTCCACTCCTCCACTCAACCATCCGAATCAGCCTGTTCCATATGTGATGGTAAAGGTGCAGGTGGAGGTGGTGGTGGTTCACGATACACGGGCAGTTCACGTCCTCCATCTGGTGGCTCCCACATAGATGACGACGTGCTACTGGCAGCGCTCCTCCTCAAACTCAAATCGTAACAGGCAAACTCCAACAACTCCATTGTGTTCCAGTAGTTGATTCCAAAGTACTTGCAGCAACGAAGGCGCCAGTTTACACTCGTGGTGGCCAGTGGACTATTCTCAAAGTCCTCCATACTGTCCACGAAAGCGGAGAGCACCTTCATGTCTTCTTCTCTTGCACCATTCACGTCTTTTATCAAAACTGCAATGACCAGTATCTGATGCGGTTTTATAATGTCAAGAAAGCTAATGAGGTTCTCCATCGCGTTGAAATCCCTCTTTATTATGTAGATAAAACAATCATAATGGCGGAGGTGGTCGAGGAAGTCCTCTTTTAAAATGCGCACCTTATTTTTATAGTTGCTCCCTGCCGGGTAATATTCAACATAGGAACCATTTAGTCTAAATTTATGGTCCATAACGAAGGGGCTTCCTTTCAAAAAATTGTCATCGGCGAGATCGAAATCAAGTCCAAGCGTGTGAGGAGAATCCCAAGATCCTCCCTCACCTGTATCGAGGGCTGTGTACACATTGTTCGCAATAGGCAGCTGGCAGCAATGTACTGTCGGCTTGATAAGGTGGTGGCCACGTTGGGAAAGGAATCGTTGGAGTGAATTCACTTCCTCCATGTGATACTGCACAGCCGCAACTGCGTCTCGATACGTGTCTGACGAGGGTCGGGGAAAGAGCATTTTGCACAGATTCTTGTCGAGCCACTTCCATCTACTGATGTAGCGATTGAGTGCCTCACGGTAACGACGACCTCGTAGTATCCACCTCCAATGCGGGATTGCCTTGCACACGTTCATGAAGTCGGGAACATTCAGGAAGTGGCATATTTGTGGTGCCAATTCGGGTGGCAGTTGGGTGATTTTGCGATGTGAAGCATCATCCTTGGCCTAAATGTCAACGAAATTGCATCTTGATTAGTGGCATGAGAAAAGTACAGGTGAGGTGTATTAAAGTGAAATGAGGATACGTGAAGGTGGTGTGCAAGAAATGTCGGTAAGTGAAGGGAGTAGAGATAACCGAAACGCACCATTGTCGGGAAGGTCCGAAGCGTAGAATGACTGCGTGACGCCGACGCCGAGGTTGATATAGCTTCCGTTAGGGGGAGGTAGGGAGGGGGAGAGTGAGGGCGAGGGCAGTCATCCGGCTGACCTCATTGACGTGTTCGTGCATTGGTTGTCACGTTGTCGTGGTCGTCTACCCCTTTTGCAGTCACGCCATCAGCACGTCTGTCACATAATGCCTTGTCCACCGACAAATAATGCGAAGGTGGGAGGTAGTGAGACACCACACAGTCCTTGCGTCACAGTGATTGCTTGCAACGACAATGGCATCATCCACACCGTTGTCTACTTGGTACTTCGCAGTAGTAGTAGTAGTAGACACCCACCTCATCTAATGGCAAAGCATTTCTGCCTTTCTCAAACCGAAGTCACTATGCGAGTAACGATGGCACTTGTGCGGTCTACCCTTGCTTCACCCACTCACCCACTCACTCGCTCACTCGCTCATGCTGTAAATCCACGAGTCCTTCTCTGCATTTGTTGCAAAATGTTGGCCATTTTAGCCCAGTGAGTAGCCCTGCTCGTGGAATGGAAAAGGACACACAAACACACACACAAATCAAAGTCGATTTGTGTTTTTTCTTTTTGTTCACCTCATCTCATTATGCCAATTTCTTGCTAAAAGGCGGATCCCTTCGCGTGGACAGGGCAGTGCGCGTTGATGTGACAGTGAGGTGGTGCCTCGACAAACCGCACGCCTCAATGGCACAGCACCAATATTAGCAACTCTTCATGTGGACGAGGTGAGTGGCTTTGAGGACAGGATAAGAAGAAGGTGCTGTTTTCCAGCCTACACAGTGCCTAGCACACACCCACTCCTCACACCATCCACGAAGTAGACGGGCATTGTGCTCTTCTCCCAGTTGTGTGACAACGTGGTCCCACTGTGTGGAGGACGATGTCGAAGACCTCATCTCAACTGCCCTCCATGTGGCACTGTTGACACCAATTTTCTGCCCATAGATCAGTTAAGGACAAGAGTACTCTAGCCTGTGTGTGCGTGTGTGTAAGTGTGTGGTTGTTTTGTGACGATGGAAAGGAAGCCTCAATCTCCAACCCACATGTAGCGATGAGAATGTGAAATGCCAACATTGGGAATTATTATGAATGGGGAGTCTAGCCACATTTGCTGCAGCGTGCGGAGCCGCCAATGCAGTGAGGAGCATTGCTGATTTGTGAAAGGAAAGCTAGTCGGAGCACATCTCGCGCCACATCACACAGGCTTGCATGCATTGCATCGCGTTGCCATCACCGCGTGTTCCAACGTGTGGTGGGGCAATAAATTTGCTTCCCTTGCCCTCCTCCTCCTCCTCGTGACTTGGTTAGTGCAAGTTAACGCAGTGCAATTGCCTCAATTGAGGCCGCTAACCAACAGTGACGGCAGCGCTCGCAGCCCCTGCATGCGTTGTCGGTCGCGCAAACATGTGACTTCGCAACCAACCTAGATCACCCAAATGGCGCAAAAGCTGGCTAAGAATACCAACGCTTCATCCTCATTAAACACTCCACCACCTACACTCGCACATCGGCAAGAAACCCGTGCCCCCTTCCCAAACAGGGACCGCTTTTATTGCTGGCGTGTGCGCAGCATTGACACTGGAAGGAGGAGGAGGAGTAGAGGAGTAGAGAAGGGGTGGGAGAGAGAGGAGGATGAGGAGAGCTAGAGGCGATATGGCGTTGACGGATGAGTAGGAGTGGGGATGAATCCAATTAGCACATGCACATGAAACGCAATGGGAGCTAGAGAGGGGGAGAGAGAGAGACGAAGCCGTTGCTTTTGCTTCTGTGGACGGGAACCAAAGCGACAGAAGTTTAGAAAGACCATGCCACTCTTGAAGCGGATCAGTGGTTACCAGCCTGCGTGTAAAATGCACTGGACTTTGATTTTGCCAGACCTGCGTAAAGGGAAGATGAAAGGGAAGGGTCGACCTCCTGAATGAATATGAACAAAGTTGTGCATTTGGTGTGAGAACTACACTTGATGATTGGGCATTGATGGGATGGTGCACAGATGAAAGGATCAAGGAGCAGGAGTAGATGGATGAGTACTTTTACTTCGTGTTATGCAAGGTGAGGAGGAGTTGGTTAAGTCGGGATGTGACTGTCGCTGCGCCCATTGGATGTGAATTTACTGTCATGAATGAAACACAGCCACCTTGAAGTTGGGATGGGAAATACCGCGAATGAGACGCCAAGAAATCACAGAAGCTCTGTCGTTTGCCGATTGGATGGTAGCAAGAGGTGAGAGGAAGGGGTGAACAAAGTGGTCTGCATGGTTCAAAGATCACTACTTGCCATTGGTTGCCAAATTAGACAATCGTTTGTTTGCCAAATGCGAGGCCTATCATCACCTTCCACACACTTCAAGAACAGCATCATTATTCATTACTCTGGTCAGTTACTACTGACTTACACTCCATCATCTTCTCCTACGCTTTTGCTTTTACTGACAAATGGGAAAATGAAATTGTGCAACAATTGGGGGCACAATTGCATCTTGCATTTGGGGTAAAAATGAATTGAAATGAGTCCTGTTTCTACTACTAAGTAGCCGAGAAGTAAGGTGTGAATCATTTAGCAATCACATGTGCCTCCTGCCGTGTGAATGAATTCCTTTTTATTTGTCACGTCGAAGTTAGGCATTAATGAAGAGGAAGAGGCGGGGCACAGGACTCGAACAAAAAGTCAGGCCAACTACCAGCCACGCAATGAATGATACTGCCTCCACTGAAAAATTTGCCTACGTATCTTGAATCGGTTTACCCAACAGTGGTAAGGATGCGTAGAATCAAGTATTCCACAAATGCGCAATGTGCGTTCTAAAAGAAAGAAACCGGGGCGTCACATATGTGTGACGCTGGCAGTTTTTGGCCCACCTAAAGGTAAATGGATTGAGCTACACTGTGGTTGGAAGATTTTTGTACGCAAAGAAAAACAACTCAGCAGTAAGGGTAATGAGTAGTAAAGTGATTGGTGAATGAAGTCTCTAGTAATAGATGAATTGAGAGATGAGAAGGGAGTGCACCTGCAATGGAAGTCGAAATGAAGGAATGAGTAAAGGTGTTTTATCTCAAGAGGAGTTGCCAACATTTCTGGTGCTAGCTTTTGCAGGTTTAGACCATAAAAGTGCTATTGCATGACCTCTTGCCTATTGATTCGCCTTTCGCAGCTTCTATTATTTTAAAGGATAAGCCGTTGCGTGCTTTCCTTAACACGTATTGTAAGGAGCTGCGTTAATATGAATATTATTACAAAGACAAGGCTGGTGTTCCTGACAGTTGGTTAGAGAATGGTCATCATCTCGACCATGCCTAGGCATGGTTACCCGTTTTCCCTTATTTTATGTGGTTGCTCAAATGTGCATTGTCTCCGCAAAAGTTGATGCTTCTCAGGCGTTGCATGGCACAATTATGCACGATTACAGTCAGTGGAAGGCTATGATAGAGACCCAAAAGGTGGCATTGGGCACGTTTTGATTCTCCGATTGTATGGCTGTCAGTCAGCCCCACTATCACTCCTGCTTGCATCTGTAACTTCTTTCTGACACTGCTTTTACAACTTCTTGATTGCCGAGTGTGGACCCATATCCGCATAAATTAAAACAAGTAAAAAGGAGCGGCGCAGCTGTAACGAGGAAATGAAAGACCTTCACATAAATTGAGCAACATCCGATTTTCCATTTTTACAAGTTGCGTACACAGGGTGGGCATGCCATGAAAATGCAACCGGTAAAGCTGTCAACCTCATTTTAGGGCAAGCACCTGTAATAATTCCAATTGAAGCGGTAACGAGTACCTTAGTAGCGCCACATTCGTTTCCAAGCCGATAGGTTGGACAAGTGGCTTCTGACAACCACAGATGTAAACAAGGAGTCCCTCGGTGCTCTCGCTTTGCGTTGGCTTCAGACGCATAATTTTGTTAGTAAAGTATCCCAGTTAGCGTCCGTAGTCGCCAAATCCTCTTTTTTCATCACAAGGTATCCTCTTTCAACTATCCTCCTGAATGCTATCACTCAACACATTTGTCTTCTCACTCCTTTTACGGTCACAAGCATGCCGCCACCACAAAATCTGCCTATCACGAAGTTCATTTATTGTCGCTTCTAAACTCGTCTCGAGCTGCAAGGATAGGATTTGTCTCAGTCTAATTTTATGCAAAGCGCGGCTATTTTAAGCTTAATGGAGCACAGTTCGACGATTCCTTCATCAATTTATTTGCATCCTACTTGTTAAATGTGGTATTGCCATCGCTTTGGATAAAATTGAATGCATCTTTTTGTCAACCATCATCTTTATTCTCGGATAAGCCCCTCCTTTCTCAGATTCCACCCATCACAGGAGCTTACAATAGATAAGTCCGTTCTTAATGAGATACGGTTGGTCATTCTCTGTGTAACAGCACCACCACGTCGCTCCCTTTCAACTGCGTCGCCATGCCGTGTTGGATATGTAGTGCTGAAGAAGAAGGTTTACTACGATTAGACTCTGAGTCCAATTCTCTGGCCGTGTACACGTAAAATAAGGAATCTTTAACGCGTTTATTAAAACACCTGAAACCGTCTACTAATGGACGCTCCGACGATTCATCTTCTCTAAATACCTATAAATTCATAGGTAGCAGATGCCAACATCTTCTGGTTAAGCCCCACTTAACTCAGTCTGCCTGCAAAATATGTGCATATCCAATTGAAAGCTGAGGTACAGATTTCGCTCATCAGTACGATTTCGTCTCAAAAATATCCACCTCTCATGCTCACTTATAGTAGTAATCGAATCTAAGATTCCCGATTGCCGCTACAGGATGGACCACAGAATATGGCCTTGTAAAATCAGTGTCTACTCAACTGTTGTCTCCTCTCCATGAATTTACCAACATTGTTAGCCTCTCAAATGCATGCCAAAATGCTAGCTGCAGTGTGGTCAAGCGCCGATATCAACTAGGTCATTTTACTCGCAACTAAGCACAAATTTGCCCTAAACCTTGCAAACTAACCGCCCGCATTACTTTTCAGAAGTGATGAGTGCAGATAGTAATCCAATTCTCATGACTTAGCAATCATGCTGGCGAACTTACAGGTTTCCTAAAGCAATTCAAAGAAATTACCCAACCACAGTTGCGTCGTCTTCTCGTCCGCACATGATCGCCAAATCTATCAATCTCATGCCCTTTGGAGATCACATCATAATAGCCCCACTGTACCAGTTCAGCGAATTGATCGACTAATTCGCGTCGGTGATAGTTAATGCACCACAGCCGCCAATTCATCGGCACAGCAGCCAGTGGAGAGCTATCGAGGCCTCCAAAACTCTGCAGGAACTTGACGAGACACTCACAATTACTTGACTTTTTCTTCTCCGATTCACAAGGACCACAATAATCAACAGTTCATGGAGCTCAATTCCTTCCAAGGTAGCAACCAGTTCACTCCTGCAAAAATGCAAAGGATCTACGACATAAATTATGCAGTCGCAGCAGTCAAGTTCATCACGTGGCCTTGCCAATTCAATTTGCTTTCTTTTACCAGCAATAATATATGAATGGGGAGATGGCGCCATGTAGTCAAGATGCAAGCAAAAAGGTAATTTCTTCACCAAAGGGAATTTGGCAAACGGATTACCGATTAGTTGCCAGTGTGCAGTCATTTCCAAGATCGACACCTCTTCGCTATCATAATCTGACTACTTGTGAAAGCATACGGTTCTATGGTACGGGTTTGTCGCAAGACTGGACAAGAAGTGATAATAAGAGCGCATTTAATCTCTCTGATATCGGATAGCTTCAAAAGCATTTCAAAAAGAACCAGGTGAGGGTTGTGGCAAAAGCATCTGGCATAGACGCTTGTCTAGCCAGGTCCATTGGTTGATGATCTGGTTCAGGGGAGCGAGGAATAGTGGCATCGATAGAATCCACCTCCAACTCGGAATACACGTGAAAAGATTTATCAAGTCGCGGAGTTCGAGATATTCGCTTATTCGCAGTCCCAGTTCTGCAGGCAGATCTGTGATTTCACGTTGTGGGATCTTCTGCATCTAAATTGTAAAGCGAGTTTGAAAAATAAATAAAGAGGCTAATGAACAGAGAGTAAAAAAGAGATAAATAGGTAAGAAGGAATAAGCAGATGCCACTGAGACCTGCCGACATCGAGTGAAGCTATGGTAGACTGACCACATTGAAGAGATATTGAGGGTGGAGTAGACTGACCTCACTTTCATGTTAGCACATTGGTTGGCACCGTATCATCCAACCTCGACGTCGCCTAATCACTCCTTCGATACAGCGCTTCGATACGCTGAACTGAATAGCCGGAAACTGACATATAAAGGTGGTAGAAATAGATGAGGAGAAGACAGCTTTCATGATGCCAAATAGGTATTATGCATTCCAGACAATGGATTTGGACCCTGTACCTTCCAACGTCTAATGTGGACAGCGCTAATTAGACCTTTGCAAAACACCGCACAATCCACCCGATGACATCTTTGGCTTTAATAAAGACATCCGAGAGCATAACGCCAATCTGAGATCGGTGCTAGATCATCTGCGAGACGCAGGACAGGCAGTACACTCAAATAACTGTCATTCTCGTCTGTTTTGGGGCATGCAGTCTCGTCGGATGGGATGGCTGTCACCGGACACAATAAAAAACAAGCAGGAACTTGGTCAGCACAAACAAATTAGACGGTACCTCACGGTATTCTCAGTATGGCAAAGTACTGTAGACGATTCGTTAAGGACTTTGCTGAAATTGCTAGTCCATGCATGAAATAGCCGAGAAGTAGATTAAAAGGATTTCAAGCAGAAGTATGAACATGAGGTTCCATCTTTGATTACTGCGTTTTTAATCCTCAAACAACGGAACGTTATATATGCGTCGTTCTTGCACAAGATTGAGACTAAACAATATGAAAAGAACCTGCGTGCTAGCATCAGTGTGGGGTAGGTGGTTGCAACACGTTGTAAGCGTTCCATCAAATCTACCATTAAGTAAGTGGATATGTGCTTGCAAAACCAACGCTGCTCATGTGGATGAAGTGGGTGGAGTCAACGCCAGAAGAAGCAGCATATTCAACTAAGGTCAGACACGGGTGCTCTTTAGCATAGATCGCATGCTACGTGAAGGGACGTATGATGCCAGCTAAATTCACAAAGTCGATGCAAGGCCACATGCGTTGAGGTCCTGGTTCTGGATCTTTCGATGCTACCAAACTCATTGTTCTCTTGATTACCAAGACTAGCGCCATAGAGATGTCTGATGTGGTTATGTAAGAGAAGTTGAAAATGACGCTGACACACCAGCTTGCGAGGTCGGTTCAGCAGAGGGACAAGCAGATATTGTTCCCTTACTTTTTGCTGTGAGTGATATAAGTTCGTTCTGAGCGGTTAAAAGTAAGTGCAGTGTAGTACAGGATTGAATTTTGATTAAAGGAATCAGTGATTCAAACTTAAAGATCGCCATTGAGTTAAGGAAGAGGCTTTTATGATGCGAATGGCAATGGTGGCGCATTCGCCATCGGTAGGAGCAAAGTAATAAGGAGTTTAAGCTGAAAGAGACAAAGGGTTGTTTGAGATTAGGGCAAAGAGAAGAGAAGTCGTGCGTATGGAGCTGCGATGCAGCAGTTTTCACTTCTTCCTTACTTTCTCCCAATCTTTTCTACACTGATTTACTTTCCCACTCATCAAATCAAGCTCTTTAGGGCTTTACTTCATGTCCCGGCACAACGAACCGAGAAAATGAAGAAGTAGACGGACAATTCCTTGCCATTTACTTGAATCCGTGACGGTTTTTATAGTTGCGCATTGTGACACGACTGAATTAGCCCTCCTGCCTTCAAATTAAGATGATACCGTAGGTACGTCAATTATTCCCACTACTTTCACTCGGCGTATTTCGACGACTTACAATCAATGCTCTTAATCAGCGTGGATCTTAGGGTTGCATCATCAATCGGTCATTGCCTATCCACAGGGTTTCTCAGCTCAATCAACGATAATCACATCAAGCTGTGTCTATCACAGGAGACTCGTCATCGAGTGCTTGGTGTGTAGTATTTTGCATTTGTTCGTTGTGTTATTGCTTCCTCCCATTCTGTCATAGTTTTTGCTGTCGGTTGGCATAAATTTGCTCTTTTTGGCGTGGGAAGAATTTTTATTATCGTTAGAACGATTAACGATTCAATTGTGCTGTTCTCTTCATTGTTAAAACGTCTTATATTTTTCTATGCTTAGCACATTGCGAGGAGAATGATTGAAAGTTCACAGTTCTTGGTTCCCCTTTTTTTATAACTGGGGTTTAATTTCGTTTATTTAACGAACGAGTGCCAAGGAGCTCTCGTTATTCTTTCGATCACGTCTTCCTTATGGCTCTATTATTTGCCGACTCTACGCGTCCCCCAATTTCCTCGTGAAAGCTAATGTTTCTGAAAGAAGGGCTAAGGACAATTGCTTGACAAGCTGAAGTCTCCTTTGCTTTTTGCTGTCTTGTAGAAAGTAGACAACAACCCATTTACAGACCCTTGGTATAATACAAGGATTTCCGCGTTTTAGGCTCAACTATTGCATGCAAAGATTCTTTTCTAAAAAGGTAACTTTAACACTCATTCAGCTAGGACGCCCTTCTGCACTGTCCCCTTAGATTTCGAGGAGTTTTGCTTCGTTCGTGTGAAATTCTACCTTTCTGAAGATGTGCAGTGAGATGGTACGGACAAGCAATTTTAACGCATGTTTGCTTTTTCTGTCCCCAAGCTTGTAATTAGTTTATCAATGGGTTCAAATTCTTAATCTCTTCGTAGCTTTAACATCCAAAATTAAGCAATTTTCATCAACCTAGCCTCATTTTCTGTTGTCAATTCCTTTTATCTGTGCCATTTTTGCCGCGAGCCTCTAAGCGCCTGCCATCCTTAAAGTAAAGGGATTGATAAGTAGGTCCTCTGCGCTTTATTAGTAAAATTTGATCCTTTTTTAGTCTTCGGGTGAACCCTCAATGTGTGCCATTTATTTTCATAATGACCCTTGCGATTTTCACTCCCGCTTCCAACTTCGTTTTAAAATTGAAGCGTAGGACTTCTACGCTTTATTTGTAAAATTCGTTTCTATCTTTCGGTCTTTTGATGAGCCCTGAATGCGATTTTCACTATCACTTGCAACTTCGTTTTGAGAAGGGATGGCCTCTTAGGCCCTAGAACGATTTAGCATGTGCAGTATTTCCAAAACCAATGAATCCATCCACCTGTCACCAGCGTTTGCCCTTAACTGGATCAGTGAGTAGAGTGATTGCGGTCGACGATTTCATGGGTGCGAACCATTTGGTAATGTTTGACCTTGACTGGAATCCAGCTGCAACACGTGTGTGGCGTGGCGTGCGAATGGGCCAGTTCATGACTATCGCACCCCTACAGTTTTTTTTAATGCTCCGATCGTTATTCCCTTTTAGTCGGACACAATGGAGGAGAGGATGCCTTAATAAAAGGCATTGAGCAGTTGTACGAGGTATATGCAGGATATTGGGAAGTTTTCCCAACAAATGAAGGGTCTCAGGAATTACCACTGTGTGAGTGGGTTGGAAACCAACATTTGCCAGGTTGCCGCTGATTGGTAGGCATCTACATTGCTCAGTCGTCAAACTACTGAATAGATTGTGCATAGGCACTGGCGCTGGTCTGTGTCATTCTTGATAATTGATATCTTTTTACTGCATAACGTGAGCTAGCGCTTGCTACTCTACGTGGTACCGCTGCATCATAATTGTTCATGCGGATGTAAAACCGGTACCTCCGTTTAGGTCTTACTTCCTTCGTCTTGAACGAGGCTGCTCCCAATCCATGCTTGCTGTTTTTGTTTAGCAGGTTTAATTGTCGATGGCATGTGAGTCGATTTCAGATGGGAGGTCCTCTGTCCAAAGCGGCTAGTAATTGCAATTTGTCGGTGTGGAAACACCGCTACCACCGCAAAGTCTATGAAGGCCATACGTCAAGAGAAAAAGGAGACATTTAAGTGTTTGAATTTGTCTTTCGGCAGCACTCCCAAAATCTTGAATCTTCACTAATCCTAATGCCTACGTCTCCATTGCTAAGCTGTGATGATATTTTCACAGTGCTTTATGTTCCTGTTCATTTTCCATCATCATTTTGTAAAAATGTTACTCCTTTGTCCGTGTTTCTTTACAGAGAAACGTGAGGAGTGAACGGGTGTGCGAAGGTGATGATGAAGTTGCTTGTTAATCAACGTGAACAAGATGTGCGAGATGAGGTAGTCCACTGTTACATTTCGAGTGGGCATCATTACCTGTGGCATGGGTGCTTGAGTGTCCCTTTGGTAGAGAAGAAGGAAACCAACTTGTCTCAAGCGGGAGAACTGTCCTGTGGATATGGATTGTTTGGAAGCAGCGTAAGCCGTCAATTAGGGCTACGAACTCCTTCTTAGTTACGACGTTCAGATTCCTGTAGTCCATGCACATTCGCGTGCTGCGATCGATCTTTATTAACACAATTGCAGAGGCTTACGGTGGCTTTGCCCTTGAATAATTTCTTCCGACATACGGTTGACTTCTAGCAAAGCAGGCGGTATGCGGTAAGGGTATAGCTCCACCGGTTTCTATCATATGCTTCACAAAACTTGCTCGGCCTAATCTAGCGCTTCGTCATGGAAACGTATTCGCGTACTGGCTTAGCAACTTATAGTGCCTTTTTTCTCTCCTCACAAGCAACATGATTCGGCTATGTGCATGTTCACCAAAGTTATTTACGGGTATGGCTGTAGCTTTGCAGAGGGCACTATAAGTGCCACCCGCGATTCCATTGGTAGCGGAACAGGTGGATTGGCTTTAATGCCCTGCTGAGTAGACTAGGTGCTTTTCTTGGAATTTATGACGACTTGGACGTTGCAAGAACATTAGCGTCAGAACATTATGCGCTAAGGCAATTCTGGACATTGTCCAGATTCCCCTTCCTGTACAGATTTCTAACGATGCGTAGTGCTGCTTCCTCAACCCATGACTTGTCAACGTCTAGAAGGCGTTTGCTTGGGCCGATCTACGGTAGCGGAAGTTTTGGAGGCAATCTGCTCTGCTCCCTCTGAACGCAAAAGCGATGGGTAAAGGTGGGTTAGAGACCAAGAAATGAGTGAAATTAGTATATTTACGCGACGATTTAGAGAAGCAGCAACAACGAGAATACAAGTTTCAGTTGCCGACGGACAGTATGGAATTTGATGAGATGTGTGCGGAATGGTGAGTATATTTTGGCTTTGGACACCTTAAACCTTGGCTATAAAGATTGGTACAAGCAAACTTTAATAGACATATGAATTTTAGTTTAATCATAGGCTCTAGGTAATATTTGTGCTGGCTTTAGCAACTAATGTTTGGTGGTTTGGCATTGATCTTTACACATCATTGTATACCTACACGTTTCTAGTAAGTCATTGTGTAGAAACACACAGCTCAGCTCACGCCGTCAACTCACAGCACTGAATTTCTTTAAAGCATAAAACAATTGCTGGTGTTTGCGTCACATATGTACTGGGTAAAAATGTCATTTTGCCTTTCCATTGATGTTGCCTTTAGACACAGTCTACAGATGTGACGAAGCTCCATCTTTACGTGGCAGCCACTGCACACTCTTGGGAAGATACAGAAAGCACATGATTTCCGCACACGTAATCTTGCCTCAAGCCGTTTATGAAGTGTTAGCGAATGTAGGGCAAGACTGGTCCTGACATTCGTTAATGAGAAAGGAGGAAAATGAGTCGTGATGCATTCAGCCAAAGTAATGAACAAGCTCCACCGACTGGCGTAAACTAGATGATTTCACCGCCAATCGCTCTCCCGCCTTGTGTGCTTTTGTACATTGTTAACTAAAAGGTTGGAAATCCCAAACCGAGAGTTTGAAAGAAATTGCAGTAGACCAGATTGATATCATTTAGCATGGTGGGCAGCCAAGCTTTTTTTGGAAGTGCTCAAATATGTCAAAGAGTCTTTGCTATAAAATGATTCATTTTACACATAATTCTGTACTGCTATGTGCTTCCTCCTTACCAGCGAAATTTCCAAACGATGGTCTCTAACCCACCCGGATGCCTGGAATGAGAAATGATTTCGGGTAAAGAGGACTACTACTTCGAAACACTGTTGAAACTAAGACTTGACCAGTTTTCGAGGTCCACAAATCATGTTACTTATGAAGATGGGGAAGTCATGTTCTACAAACTCTATTGACCTTGGATTATGGTGAATTTTGCTTTGATATTCAGATATTTTCCACTTTCGACGCATTTCTTTAAAGCTGGCGTGTGGAGACACAAATACGGCTTCGCCTCAACGACCTATTTTCTTATAAGCCCGGGACTATTTCATGCGTTTGTGGCGCACATGAATTAGGTTAAATTGTTACTCTTCCTAACCTATTCAAGGTGCTGCCAGCCACAACCAAACAAATTTGCAGATGTAAATAAGCACAATCCTGAGATTGCAGACTTTGCACACTCTGGGAAATGAATTAGGTTCAAGAGTAGTTCACATCTTAAAACCTACTATCAATCATTCGCGGAATTCTAATTTAAAAAGTACAAATGGAGAAAATGTTTACACTTGTATGGAATAGAGCCCTCTAGTCACATAGCTTGTTCATTGATGAATAAACGGTCAAACTGAAGCAGTCAATTCACTGACCTATCGTGCGTGGTGTATGTGACCTCATAGAATCCAAAACCAAGGCTGGCGACGGCACTGAGGTGATGCAGAAGGGAGCAGGCACCCCATGGAATAATAATATTACGCCATTAATTGTTTGGCTAACTCCAGTCCAAAAGAAGACCAAAGATAGCGTGCATTATCTAACCACTGTAAGATCTGCGTTTGGAATGCACACTACTCATTATTCCATTATTTTATGGAAATAGTGAGTCGAATCATAAAGCTGAACACCTCTGACGATAGTGCTTGCGTACTAACACTGTAAGAGCGAATAACAATATCGCACTATCTTGATGGAGAGAGAGGGACATCACAAACAACCTGCGCTGAATATTCAAACAGTAATGGGGGGTAATTTTACAAAATCCAAGATTAGCGAGTACTGCGGGGTCAGTGGGATCTAATATTCCTTCGATTATTTGGCTTAACATTTAAATGCAAGTTCCTTCGCTTCTGAAACCGCAGGCGCTATCGAGTGCATGGCTACCGGAGAAAACGGCACGGACACGATTTATCGCTGAAGACTTCTTGGTTCTAGAGTGGCACGAAGTCACCTGTGTGATTTGGCAATTCTATGGCACTGCAAGTAGTTTTGCGGACAGTGCAAATCTAGAGTATCAAATCGGTCTAATTTAGACCATGAAAATTTGTGTAAAATGCTACATCTTTCTTAAAAAAATACACTCACTTATAATTTACGTGCCTTGCAACATTTGCCTTAGCAGCATAGAAGTCTTGATGACAGTAGCATGCATAATGCAGCGAAATTATATATTGTTAAATTTAACTTTCCTGATCTCGGATACTAGACTGCATTTTACGCAACTAATATGCACAATAATAAGCTTATCATGGAACATTGTCTGCATTTCATTGTAACCTACTTTTATGTACTTGCTTGTCGTTGTATTATTTGTACTTTGACTTGCAGAGAAATACATTTACACATGCGATCGCATCTGTTATATTTGTAAGATCCCAATGCCTCATTTAGAGTGGGACTGTCGAAGAATGACGCGGAGGAAGAAGGAGCTAGAAAAGCAAATTCGGCGTTGGTGGACATCAAAGCTACCAAAATGTAAGACGAAAGAGCGATTATTTCTCGCCTCGATAACACTTAGGGTGGGTGAGTGCACGAGACTACATCTGCCAACACGTTTTTAACGATCTCTCATGTCTGTGAGAGTAAATGAAAAAGGCTAATCTGACCGCAAACATCTTTTCGATGGATGATGGGATGCAACTGTAGCATTATTTGAATGATGGAGCACAAATGCGGCCAAAAAGGTATATAGTGGTTGATTATGTGGCCAAAACTAGTCCTTATCAGGCTAAATCTTCTTTGTCCACCCTAGTGCAACTACATTTTGCAGGCGATGCTTTGCTTTGCCCAATACGCTTGCTGTTTGTTCCTTATTTGCAATAAGAAATGCAGTCTTAACCATCTCTACCCCAACATAGTTGCTCTTCATTCTAAAGTCCTACATCACTTAATGGCCGAGAACATTACCTCGCTAAGTTAATGAACCCGTTACCGGCAGCACATCGACGCCGTTCACGTCGACAAAAAGGGCCCAAATGAGTGGAGTTTATTAAAATGTGTAAGTCAGAGATGGCACGCTGATGCTTGAGTGTTGAGAATGAACTGCATATGCTCTCGTGCCTTAAATGTGATACAAGATTGCAGATGCGGCTTGTGCTCCCCTAAGTGGATATTTTTTCAATGGAAACGGAGAAAGATTGAGAATATTCCTGAAACTTGACACTGACATACAACTTATTGGTGTGATTTGTAACAAACCTTTTGTTTACGAGCGAAATCCGAGACAAATAGGCAGCATAAACGAAAGGGAAGTGAACTAGGTGCATGTATGGGTGCGCGATAAATTAGAACAACGTAGATGTGACAGTAATAGATGGACAGATTTCGCATGGACAAACAAACTATTTTAGACGAATGGAAAGTGGATGGCAAAAGTGGGTAAGCAAAAGAACAAATTATCAAAAATAATGAACTAATTGTAAAGTTTTTGAATGGAGTAGGTCAAGACAATAAGCTGACATTCCATCTACCAGTGGATCAATATTTGTTTTGAAATCGGACAGCTGACGTCATGGGGAATAAGTCGATGAATTTAAAATTTTGGTCAGCGCACTGACATTCAAATTCCTCACTCTGAGAGAAATGAGATTGTCTCAAAACTGGAAATCGGTTTTTGTGATACTCGCTCTCATCAGCTGCATCTACGTAGTCTTCTATGATGTCTTACCGCTTCGGAGGAGCTACGTAGGCCGTAGTGCCCATACAGGTTAGTGGTCCTTCCTAACTGCAGCAGTGGCCCCTGAATGCATAATTACAGGCTGGTTTTACGATTTGCTTAGAGTTGACTGCCATGGATGGGTCACCACTGGGAAACTACATATGCCTCCAAGTGCAGGCGTATCTGTCTGAACGGCAGCCCATTTCGCTAACCCCACCACGCCGGAACAGTCAATTCTGGTTACTCAGAGTGCGAAATGCTAGTTCAAGGTACAATTAAGACCATCGCGTTCCGTCTGATGGTGAGGATCAATCCTTGATGCACATTTATGTGAGCATTGAAGGTGTCCAGCTAATCAGCCCAGTGAAAAGCCGCTTCTTGTCGCCATTCTTAGTCAACATATATCCAGCTTCTATTGGAGCGGCTTTTCAGTTCTTACCCCCATCACCGATTCCTGCCAATGCAAGTGTGGGGAGGCTGTTTGCAATAAAAGAGCTGAGAATTCTAGCCTGGCATGGAATAAGTCTAAAGCCGCTGGATGGACAAACTTGGGGCCTACTTCAGCGTGCTATTTTTAGGGTCATAGAGCTACTGTCAAGCAGCTTTCCACTGAAGTGGTGGCTCCTAAGAGCACTGATGTCTCGAATCGCAAAATTCCTGGAAGACCAAAACATTCATTGCTCTCGAACGCAGATGATTTGTCCATCTGATTATAGGCACCCGTAATCATTATAAATGCTGCTGAAAACATCTGAATTTCAGCACTCATTAAGGTATTACTTGAAGGTACCCAGCCGTAGTTTTGATTAGAGCGCAGCAAGCTCCATCGTTCAGTAACTTGTAATTGTTCACATTATTTTAATGAATCTTTATCAAAAGCAGTTCAAAAGATTTCTACTACTCTATTATTTCCATTACGCTGCATCTCATGTCTCTATTTACGGTCTGATGGATGGACTTAATACGGGAACCCATAAAACTCAAGCAGGTCTCTTGCCTGTATTTGTGTATTTATGAGCAAATTTTGCTGTAAAACGGTTGTTCAATCACAAGAGCCTGGTACGGTTTGAGGTGCATATAATTAAGCCTTCACTAAGGGAAGCATTATTGCCGAAATTAAAGACCTTGACCCCATGGTGATTATCTAAGGTACTTGACGCGATTTAGTACGTTTCATTGCAAAATGAAGAAAAAGCGGATGAACGTAGGGCATTAGCCAACGGATAAGTACTTTTGAATACCTACCCCTCTTATGTTTACAGATATGAATGCATGCACCCAAAAAGTGAAAAAAAGCACTTAAAATGAGATTCATGTTCTTTTGCTGACCCGATTTTCATGAGGGATCATTTATATGCAAGGAATAAAGTAAATAGCAAGACTGATGTTGACATTAGCATTGCTCTGAGACATTTCCAAGCCAAAGGTTTAATTTGGAGTGGATTCTGGAGCATGACCTTCCCTAACGCGTTTACAATATCGCGAACCCGAATTCTATGGACACTAATGCTGACAAAGAGGTCAAACAGTTGGTCAGATTGTGCATATCTTTGATGGGAAGGTCATTTAAGACCATGAAGAAAATTTCGGAATGCAACGAAACTGGGATGCGAGATGTAACCCTAAATTAGAGGGCCTAGAGACTTTACAAGTGTTGACGGATGGTGGCATGTCTAGTTAATAATTAGAATAAATTTTGGACGGGCTCTCAAATGTTAGGATGGTTATAGTATTAAAATTTAGCAACTCCGTATGGCACATGTGGCAAGGAAAGTCGTCTCGACCCCCAGTTATATAATAAAATATTTATCATTTGTCAAAATAGTCCTGGCTATTGGTTTGATCGCCTTCCAAATCGGATGGTATTGTTACTCAGGGACATTCGTCACAGCGCATTCTTAAACTGCAATTGCAACTGTGATGGCATTGTGATGCCTAGAACCAAAGATAATCCATGCATGGATTAATGCGTCAGTGAAAATGACCAATTGTGTCATCCTCGTGAAGTATCCTGGAGCATAAGAGTGCGTCGGTTGTAGAAAGCCGTTTTAACTGCAGTGTTATTTCCACAAATAATGACAGGGCTGCCAGAAGATATTGATTTAGCATTGACGAAACAGATGCTGAATGTTGCCAATTGTCAACGCTCATTTGCTAACCAAATGCCTCTTTATTTACCTCTTTCTCATCATAATTGAAAGCGAAAACAGTCCCATTTCGGAATTCGTGAAAGCAGTCATGTAAAGACGCAAGCGGAAAAAAAATTAATGAATGAAGTGTGTAACGCCAGTGGCTATGCCTGCTAACGCTCTTGAGTACAGTAGGAGGTAATTAAAAAGATACTTCAGCACTTCCTGCCGCTTCTCGCCAAAAAGTGCATTTGAACAAGCATGTACAGCATCTAGTCAGTGGAGATTGTGGTATCATTTTAGCAAATGCAGCGATGTCACTGGAATAATGCATGCTTGCAGTTTCAAAGTGCGACTAAAACAAGTACGAAACTATTGGCCTGTGAGTATTCGCCAGTAAAGTTTATCCACCTCACTCGTTGCAAACCGATCTAAGGTGATCTATTTTCACTGTTAGTGCTAATTTATTACTTTATTCAAAATGAAGCTAAGAGGCCACATTGAAAGCACTTGAACTTGTAATCAACTTGTAATCACCGTGTTTGAATTGCGCTTTTAACTATTCAAAACTTTAGTCACATCGACAAAACCTTTAAGCCCATGAACCCAGCACGAAAGTCTTCACACGACCGTCTCTACAGGGCATTCAAAATCTGTAAAGCTGCAGAATAGAACTGGCCTGTTAGTGACGTCGCACGCAAGAACATTAATGTCAGCGCCTCAACTGCTACTAGTGTAGTACAAATGGATTTTGACAAAGCTTGAAGTTTTCTGTTGGCGAAAGCCGGCATCTTTTTAACCAGACTGGGGGATAAAACGAGTAACTGTCCACATCAGTGGCCTTTGTAAAGCTATTTACCTGCCCAACTATTTATATAGTCCAAAGTCCATTTTAGTAACACTATCATAAAAACAACAGCCTGTGACTGAATCGCGCATATACCAAAATCAAACAGATTATTTTAGCTTCCGGTTATCAGCAGAAATCAAACGACAGTACGCAAAGTATCACACATCAGACTAAGGTTTATTAGCAGGACTGCATGCAGAACCAAGTCGCTGGAGAGCTGTCGAGATAGACATCTGTGCTACTAAAATCAAGGAAACCAAACAATAGTCAAACGTACGAGCGATTCAGGTTGCCACTGCTACAAAAATCCGCACAGTAAGGCTTAATAACATTAGTTCTACAAGGCAAAGACTGCATCAAGTGTTTCCTTTACATAAACCCGTCATTATTTTTCAGCAAAATAAATATTTGCCTATTCTCTCAGAACAGGGCACACAGATAAAAATAACGCACGAACTTCTGCGCATTCTACTACCTAGTATGCTCGACTGCTACCTACGTTTGGTCTGCTCCCTCTCATCTTCCTTATTCATAATGGCGGGGTACAGCGTCGACGATAATGTAACATAGCCTAGTACAGCAAAGGTTAGAGCAGCACATCGCAGCACAGAACACTATTTCCACCCCTTTTGTCTCAGAGCAAACCGAGCACCTCCAAAGTCATTTAAAAGCGAGTCCCCTGCCCCAACCCAAATCCTCCTTTGCGTCTTCAGGGCCCTCGCAGAGCCAGCCGAAAACTTTCAGCCCTTAGGCTCAGCCTAAGCTGCATCGATACCCACCATACAAGGCAAGAACGAAAAACGTTGACACGCGCAGGTCCTCCTTCAGAGTTGCTGGCTCTCAAAGGCTTGCCGTTAAATCTCTTCTCACTTCATCTTGCCCTATGCGATAAACTTTGTTAAAATTATGCAACGGCTTATATATAGCGCATTACTTGCACAAAACTGTTTATATTTGTTACACAACTACCACCAACCTCCTTTTTGCTTGTAGCAATTTATGCCATCGACTAAATTCCCCATCAGTACTATTGTTATGCTGATGAGAGCACGCCACCATATGCGTCACTTGACAGCGCATTATACGCACCTTCTGCATGGGCAAATAAATAGACCTTGAATCCTTTTTAAAGAACCTAAATTCGCAGCCTGCAAACACTTTTGATTGGATTTGGTTTAGGCTATCCAGGACTCTGTTTCACCAGCAAAGGTTGATGCAATTTTGTGCTGCTTTTACAGTTTTTTAGCTCCATCACGCTTTAGTGTGTGTGAAGACCAAGAGTGCTACTCTCTTTGCCCTTACAGCGAAGTTCATCTCTAAATCTTGGGTGCTGGGTCCACGATCAATCTATTTATTGGTCCAAAAGTTGGTGATGGAGCATTGACATAGACCACGGCTAAACTCACAGTTGTAAAATCTTGCATGCTTTTCACTGAGGAGGCCAACAGTTGAGATGAGATCCCGCAGGTCGAAACCGCTTCCTTTGCGCAGCACAAGGGCTGCAGCCTGGTAAATTAGTGGGCTTTCAATCAGGGTAACTATAAATGGTGATTGCACCTCCTCCCTAGCGAGTCGCAAGAGGATGTGATGTTCTCGAAGAGCGCACCGTACAGCAGATCTGTTTTGCAAGTAGAAGCACTTCAATGCACAAGTCATAGCTGTCGTGGTCACGGCCCGTCTTTGAGTGTAGACTACCTTCACATCCACCAAGTTATGCAGATACATCAAGTTTTTGTGGAAACTACCTCATGCATATTATTAATAAACCCAACACCGAATTCACCGATCAGCTGGGTTCACGCATACAATGCTGTTATCTTAGGGTACTATTTTTCACTATGATTCGAATGACACTGGCTGCTGTGCTATGAAGTCGAAGGTGTCCGATTCTGCGTGTTACAGGATAGCGGAGCCATTGACAGATTTAATTTCGAACGTCGGTTGTGTAGGGACCTCAGAACGGGCAGTTTGATGACTGGCTGTGAAAAACATCATCATCATCATCGCCCAGGCCTCGAATTTCGTGATAGATGATTGCTCAGAGCTGCAGACGGCTTTTCAAGCTTAGGTCATGAATGCTGCTATGTTGGCATGAGATCAAGTCGTACGACGAATGGTTGTTTTTTCTTCATGGGTCAGACTCATGTTCAACGATTAAGCATGGCATGACCTCATCGAGAGTAGTTGTTTCGATAAGATCAAAACTGTCGAGTCTTATTGGTGTGACCCTTAAAAAGAGATTCTATCAGCTCTTATAATATACAAATATAGCAAGTGATTCAGTCGAAGAAACGACACAGAAAGCGTGGGTACGACTTCATCATGTCTAACTTTACAGTGAAAAAGCTTGTGGACCTCCTCAATCCTGAACAACTCCAACATCCGACACCACTGCAAGCCAGCGGTATTCTTTAGCAACTTATTTCATCACCATGTGCCTCCTTTTTACACACGTCTGTGTCCCAAGCTTTTATACTTCTGTTATCACTTACCGTCTATCAGTCTTTAAAACATTGTAGTTGGACACTTTTGTTGTCCCTTGCAGCTGCCTAATTTCTGTAACCACATTAACATACCTGATGCGATCACTATATAAAAAGCTCCGCACTTTTCTTCCTACTCATTTCCTTTTCTTATTCACACATTGGTTTAGGGTTGACAGAGGATAACTTTTGTACAATACTTCTCATCAGTGACATTGCTATTTTCGACCATCATGAAGCCGTCCTAACGACCACGCATCCACACCTAGCTGAGCCAGCCAGTAGTGTTGGTGTCAACCAGGACCAAATCGCATACTCAAAATGGCACACGCGATGCGAATAGGCCACTGATTCAAATAAGTGTGGGAATAATATCTAGTTACATGCAGATACACGCGTTCTTATTGCAATCGCCTTGCTTTCTCCGGTGCAACTAATGTGGAACGCCCCGTTGTACCCGAGGGAGGAACAAACTCGTATTCCCAACAATCCGCCTTATCGGCTTCGTCACCAAGCGTGCAACATCGAGTAGAACAAGAAACACCTTCTACGTCACAAAAGGTGGAAGAGACGGTCTTTGCTCGAACTAAACCTCTACCATTTTTAAGATTCAATCCCTTTCTTATGTGTTCGCCACAGAACAGCGACAAAGACAAACCAAAATAAACTGAATTCTTCGTTACGAAAATGGCTGACGATTCATGTGGTTACTTTGAATGATTCGGGTTAATTGGGGCACTGCCTATATTTCCTCCACGCAACGCTCAATCGCATCGCACACTCCAAAGCCTGCACTACAACAGAGATGGGTGCTCAGGTCAACCTCAATCTACCAATGCTTTGCCGATCTTTCCATCACCGAACCCATTCCCATTTGATACCTCATCCAAGCTAAATGTGCAGCTACTACAACCACAGGAGCAGCAATCGTTACTACCACCATGCGCCTGTCAACGGCTGCCAGCAAGCGTCTCCTCATTTTCAAATTACTCTCTTATCCAGCAAATTGTTGCCACGCCTATAAAGTGTTTCGCACAGCGATTGACCTCTGGCAAGCAAATGCAAAAGGGAGGCAAATTAACCGATGCAGCACGTCATCGTGGTGTAAACTTTATGCCAGGTAGAGGCCGTTTGTCTTCTTTTCGCCAGTGATCCACGTTGCCTGTGCGGGCGCGTAGCAAAAAGATCTGGCAAGCAACTAAGCGCAATGCAAGCAGCAGCAACCTAGGATAGCGAGCCTGTCTTCCGAAGGGTGTTGGACTCGCGGCCGGAGAGCTGTGGTGCCTCATCCCTAGGCAAGGATGAAATAGAAGAACGTTAAAAAATGTCTACCTTATATGAAATTATCCACATTGTGGCTAATCCTACGCTTTCCGCTTGGCACTTTGGGTTGGATGGCAATGTCGGAGTGGGATTCAAGTGAAGATTAGCCGACTCATCTTGGAAAAGGGGAGGTGGACAACCACGCTAAGCAGACACTATAGGCCTTCAAGTGCACAGTTTTGTGAATCAACCATAACACATCTCTCAACTCTCACTTACATAAAGGTCAGCTATCTTTGGCGTGTGTTTTCGAGATCCTAGATGTTATCGACACTGAGCACCGGTCCCCACTGTTCCACGTCTAACCCATACTCTAGCTGCAGCAATCTGAATCGCCTCATTCGACAATTGCAGTGACAGAAAACTCCACCTTCGGCTTAGCTGCCATTAAATTGCACTGACCATTACACTAGTACTTTGACAAATACTGCAAAATTCACACGTTTATTATGCCAACTCAAGCTGCTGCAAAAGTGTCTAACGAAAAGGGCTACCGTAGTTGCGCATTAAGAAAGCAAGCGAGGAAAAATGCAATGTAAAATTACAAAGAAAACAAATAGTACAGCTCCAATCATGATGAAAACTAAGTAAAACGAGAGAGAAAAGATAGAACTCATAAAAATTTGATACCTAAAGAACCTTGTCCAAATAAATGCTAAATGCATGTCGACCTGACTCCACTCGTTACTGTTTCTCTCATGAACATGAGATAACAATTACGGCAGCTACCGGTGGAGGTGTTATCAAAGGACCTCTTTCAAAACTGGGTGAGAAACAAACTAATGATGGTGTGGGAAATTTAACCGTAGTGAGAAATTCATGTGATTGCTGAAACTCAAAGGTCAAATGATTCAATGGAAAGTTTGTCTGCCGACATTTGTAATTGTCAACGTGTCTTATGCAGACATCAATCCATTGCCACTTGTGAGGACGTTCGACCTCGGCTATGCCAACAATGATGGTTTGCCGGCTATAGAGCTCGATGTATCTATGAGCCATCCGAAGTCCGCGCAAACTGTGCAACCGAGTAAAGGACTGTTAAGGAAATCCTTCGTGGGATGGCACACCTACACCAATATCACAATTTCCTTTGGCTAACTTGGAAGATTTGGTGTATCTTTTTTAAACGGCGCGCTACAAACTCCTTTTGGCAAGATACTAGGGAAGTGACCCCTACGGCCCTGAAGAGGAACACTTTGAAGTGAGACTTACAAAGTTATGACTCATATACGGAAAATATAAGTGGCTTCTATCATAATTCTCGTTCCATGTGTATTTACTGCCGCCATCGTGATAGGCAGTTCACCTTACATCAGCGTAACAGCGTCTTAGCTGTCGAAGACTTCTTTAGTTTTGCATGCTTTTAAGGAGACAGAAGAGGAATCAAGAAGCCCTATATCTGTAGGTGTTCTGTACTCTGCAACAAATAAAATCGCTATCAGCTGGCGTTAATAGTAGTTGGGCTTTCATAAAGTTTTAAAAAGGACGTAAAGCAGCAGGCAGAATATGACAACAGCATTTGCCTGCGACTACTTTGCAGTGAGATCACATGAGTAAGCAGTCACTCTCGCTGGCACCGCATAAAGTGGAATAGATAAATTAGACTTGTTAGGTGGCAAAACTCTACGACAAGTGCATGTTTAACAGAGTGTGGCTTTGATAGCAGGCCTGCTCAAAGTCAGTTGATTGGAAGTTCTGCTGGTCGCTTTTATAATGCCAGGCTGACATGATTCCATTCTCGCAACCGGCAGATCAATGAAACCACCTAGTAACGAAATCAAAGAAAGGAAATAGATGAGGTGAGAAAGATGCACAAACAGGCCTCTAGACAGAGAGTGGTTGTGGTGGTCCCTTCAGAAGGAGATTATAAATGAAATAGTTATTATTTCAGATACTACCATTTGACGCGATGCAAATGGGATCTGCACTTGGAAGTTGATGTCACCTCGCAGAGCATCATTTGATAGCCAATTAGTTCAATTAGTTCATTTCGGCTCTTCAGTGGAACGTCTCTTCTGTTTGAAGTTTATTTCTTACTGATTGCATAAGTGCACAGTCAACCACTTCATTACTGTACGAATAACCATGCATCTCTGCATGCTCGAGCACTGTAGTAGCGGAACTGTTTCGTAAGCCCTATCTAGAATATACATCTGCAGAGAGGGTCCTTAGCTACTTTATACTGACTGTGTCAATTCATTTGACATCTAAACGGATTACGTGGGGTAGAAAACATCGTAATTGATTAAAAGTGCAGTAGATTTGAGAATAATTGGATGTGTTCCTTTGCCACTGAATGGGCAGCAAAAACGTGGCCTTTACGCCACACTGAGACCCCAGTGGTGAATGTGACAATAGTATTTGTAGTGCACAGTTGGCAAGGAGTTATGATATTCTTGCCAGCGGACTTGGATCAACGCGCATATCCTTTGCACGACGTGTGTGCGAGTGGGTAAGACAAACAAAACTTCAATAACGGTATGCGTATGTGTATGACTGACTGGAGTTCCACCGTTGTTTTTGCAGTCGATTTGGTTTTCGAGTGCATTGCAATGATTTTGTGCTCTCTTCATCTGCAGTTAGTCTGTAACATATGGTTTCTCTGCATGGCATAATGCTTGAATTCTCGTCTTTTTGTTTTCTTTTAAAACAAGATGATGGAAAGTAAACAGTGGAGTAGAGAGTCCTACAAATCTAGGGTCTACGCGCATGTGAGATATTGCATTCTCCTTCCTCAAAATAATTTGAGGGAATAAGAAATCTTGCTTAAGGTAAGAATCCAGCCGGTAAGCAATTAGACCAATTGCTGGTTGAATTGTCGCTGTTTTATTCGCCTGGTAAGGATCGTATCTGCAGTAAAAATTGCCACTTAATTGATCGAGTGGTGAGTTATTCAGGGAGAGGGTTGACATTAACCTGAGTTTTTATTCACCTAAAGTCCTACTAACAAACTTGAGCAGTTCCAGCATTTTTAGATGATAAATGTTGCCTATCCCAAGCAGTAAATGATTTCCACATCGTTGCTTTCTACTTTGTGACCGCAGCTTGCTTTCTGGGATGAACTCTTAGGTAATATTCATATTTTGGTGAGGAGGCTACATTGAGCACATGCCGAGGCCTGATTATTGCAAGAAACATTCAGGTGTGACCTTAATTTTGCAAGTACAAATGCAATGGCGGGTCTCTGAGGTGAGCTGCTGCTATTGTGCATCTTTGATTTTGGATAGACCTGGCTTTCATATCATTAGTCGGGATGGCAGCGTGGAATAACCGTAGTACTTTAATCGCGGTGCTTAATTAAGTTGTTCGGTAGCAATAAATAGCCTAAATACTTCAAAGACGGTAATGCGTCCATCATTACGTATTCAAGTCTTGATATTTCGTGTCTACCCTTCTAAGTCATTTCAAAACAACCAGCGTGCAGGACCGTTTTCTAGAGGCTCAGATTCAGCGTAAAACCTGTGATTCTACAACGTCACAGAATTCTGCCTGTCCTCCGTAAGATCCTGTAATTTAACATTAAGCCAGCCTTACTCGCCTAGCGATCAAAGGCTGGTAGTCGAGCAGCTTAAAGGGTTTGGTTGCAATGCTGAGTTATCAAAAAATCCGACTTCCAATTAGTACATGCAATGAAGACTAAGCACTTTAGTCAAAGAGACATTCAAGCAATGGAAACAAGTGACGCAGAACATCTCAATTTTAACAACAGAGTAGGGCTAGCTATCCAAAGTAGATATGCTCGTACTATTTAGCATTTTCATTACAATTTTGTATCCTAGCAAGTCACAACCTGAAATATGGGTGCGATTGTTTTAAAAGGAAGCTGCTACATAAGTTTGATTTTCTTTCCTCAATCAAAGCTTTTTTTCCCAGGTTAAACATTTTACCTTGTTGGTAATGAAAGCCTCACAGAAGTTAGGTTATGTACCATTTACAAGGGATTCAGCATTTATTGCACTGTGTCTGTGAATGCTCAGCTCAGCGTTTCCCTTTTATGGCCCATTGAGGTCCTCTCAGACTCACTCTACTTTGACAGCTATAATATAATTCCGCCAATGGTGTCTCTTGTACTACTTGCATTAATCCTAAGTTATTTAATACGCCAAATGCAAATATCATTAATAGCCTACTTAAGGAGGACTCCTCTTTTATTCGTTCGCTCATTTGTAGGCATATTTCGCCACAAATATCCTTTAGGCCACAGTGGATTTAAGAGGTTGCTGATGGCAGCAGTACAGTGATCCTGAAAGGCGCTTAGTTACAACAGCAAACCGATTCCTTGGAAGTATTTTTTAAAATGCGAAGTAAAATACGCCTAACATTACCTCTGTGCTCAGTTTAAACAAAAAATGCTTATAGCGCTTTAATGGAGTGGAAAGCTTACGACGAAAACTCTTCAAACCGATAAGGTCTTACAGGAAACAGTTGCACAGCTCATCTCCAACGACCCTTACTCTTGCCTGCATAAGGCTAAGGAATGAATAAGATCAAGCTAGCTATAACACATCTCACATTAGCACGATTACGTTTCCCTGACTCCTGGGTTTAAAGTTTTTATGCCACTATCACCTTAGTCCAAACAACTTGTGAAAAGTCCAATTTCGTAAAGCCTCATTACTTATTGCATGTTGGTAACAAGAAAGTGTTTGCGGATGCTGTGACTTCGATGACATCAATGGGAACCTCCAGACTGTCAATTCTGCACTTAAATTACTGTCCTTGTTCATGGTGCAACTATTCGGTCATAAATCCACAAACACGCACTCATAGATTTGAGACTAAGTGACCGTCGTCCCTTGTCGTCTTTAAGACAGCGAAAATGAGAAACCCTTACGAGCTATGAATACCGTTGCCCATCCGAGACCCTAGCGGTGAATGTGGTAATAGCATTCGTTGTGCGTAGACGGTGACAAATTATGATGTTTTAGCAGTGGACTTGAAGAGAAGACCACTTCTTAGCAGGTGCAGCCTATTCAATACGCATGTGCTTTGTACGACGTGTGTGTAGATGTGGCAAACAGAAATTGAAGAAAGGTGTACATATGCTTGACGATGATTCCATTGTTGCTCAGGGCCAGTGAGATTTCGGATACCCACAACTACCTTCCAGAAGACCCGAAGGTTAGTCATGTCCTCCTGGTCTGTGAGCATCTGTTTGAGTCGTGATTGTGGCTGTTAAAATGGAATCAGCATTTCTCATGTACTTTTTCCAACAGCCTACTCCTCTACTCCAATCTTCCTATAGGATCTAAGCCTCCAAATTTATCTTACGATGATAACACTGACGGGCGTCCACTTTGTGCCCTGTTTTCTCCTCGTTTTTTTATTTTATCATTAACAGTTTTAATTTTAACATGGATTCACATGCTGTCTTAAGGATCACTTAAATGCGTTAGTTCCTCGCATTCATAACAATGATTTCGCATGTTTTATTTACAGTTCGCTACTAAAATTTGTTTCATGGCACTGTATGGTGTTTGAAGACTCGAACTTCAGTCTCAGCCTAAAAACAAACAAATGAAAAGCAAGGCTGTGGTACTAGGGATTCTATCCGAGGAAAGATTTGCGGGCGTGGCTGATGTTGCATTTTCCTTTTCCGAAGTAATTTGAGGAAACAAGAAATTCGCCAAGGCAGGGATCCAATTAGGCCGCACTTGAATCAAATGCTAGTAAGATGGTCATTATTTTACTCACCTGTTGAGCATTCGTATCTACAGTATAATTTGCTAGCTAATTGTCCAAGCGGTGGATTAGTTACGCAAAATATTGCCTTTTAAAGATTTTATTTTCCTATCACGTTACTAACAAACTTAAGTAGGACAAATATTTTAGGTGATCGAAATAGAATTACTTTAACTGTAAATGGCTTCCACGTCATTGCCCTTTGCCTTGTAGCCACAGCTTTATTTTCAGATAAATTGCTACCTAAACTTAGCACTAGGGTTGTGGAGTTGAAGAGGTCCGGCTACTGTGTGAGGATTTTACTCCTTTGCCTATGAAAGACCTCATAAAATTTAAAAGAGGGCTGTATGCAAGGGCTAAGCATTCATCGCCTTTAAGCGCATAAGGAACTTAGCAATCACTGCATTTAAGAATGCCAGACTTAACACTCCCTTGTAACAGCTCATTGACGCCATCAAAGACATCTTGATTCAAAAAGAAAAATGAGATTCCATGATGCTACGACCAATTCAACATCTATGCATGCCTGATTTGTTAAAGTTCTATTCCAGCATTTCACTGTCTTTTTGTTTTAATTCCAACTTGATTAACAATGAAGCTTTCACAAAACTAAATTCTGCTGGTTAGTCCACTTGTCATGATTTGATTGAGCTCATTCAAGCAAGTGACTGCATACAAGTTTATTGTGTTGTGCTCTTTCATGCATATCTGTTGCTCCTTTCGTACTTTTTTGCGATGAGAGCGCAGGAAGTCACTCGACTACTAAGCAGAATGATGAAGCCGCACGCAAGAATTTTACAAAATGTTGGTGGCTCAGCAAAAATGCTTGTGCTGCCTTTCAGAGAACAGTTAATTGCAAGGGGGATTCATGTCAGACAGCGTTTACTCTTATCTACAAAGGAAAAGGAATTGAATAAAATTAAACAAGCCACGGCACACCTCTGATAGACATGACTGTTCTTCCTTGTCTCCTGAGCTTGAATAGTTTGTGTAGTCAGCACTTTGGTCCAGACAACTTAGGATCAAATCCGAATTCGTAACGCCTCATTATGGTGATGACAGTGACGTGCTTGTGGATGTTGTGACTCTAATAACTGCATGTACATGAGATTCATTCCCATTTTTTAACCCAATCTTTCTTCGCTTTACCTCTAAACGGTCAATTCCACACTTAAATCACTACCTTTATATATGATGCATCCATCCAGTCATTCATCCATCAGTAAACATTCATACGCATCCAAGCACGTCACTTTGTCTGTTTTATTGAAAAAAGTCATAGCATCGCGCCCATATTTACTCAAACCATATTAATCTGCCTCTCCTGGCGATCTCGCATCTGTTTCATTTACATTCAACCAAAAGTCCATTTTTTTAAACAATTAGCCTTCATCGCATAATTTGCAGTGACCGCGCATGAAGGCTTTTAAAAGAGAAGAAGGCGGTAACGAAATGCATTAGAGGTTGTGTTGGTGCTAATGTATTCGCGCTTTGTAAAATGCCAATCGCTGAGATGGAGTTTATGTTAGTTGTGCTCGCCCGATTGCAGAGCGCAAACAGGGTTGCAGCACCGCTAACGGTGGTTGATCAAACAGCAGTCGGTGTTGACCGAATCGCAACTCTGGTGAACTCTGCTGACATTCAATCTAGTGCTGAATATGAGTCCGCTCAGAGTATTTAATCACTTCGCTTTTGATTGCTAAAGAAATCTCTACTCCTTCGATCATGGCAACCATTTCCAAGCGCAAAATTTCGCACTTAGGTAATGAAATGAAGTTTCCTAAGCAGTACCTGCCCATGCATCGATGCCTGCTGGAATTGGTGAGTTCAGTTCGCCTTGTGTGCATGCAGACAAGAATCCGATGACTTTTACAAATTTGTGGTCATTATCTCATCACCTCCTTACGGCTTTCATTCACAGTTAAGTTTGTGATGTGCAGATTTAGTAATCCAAATTGTCTAAGTGCGCATCATAACATGTCTTTTGGTAGGCGAAGCACTACATTTTTAAGAGCGTCCCAAAAGCGAAACCAAAGGAAGAATGGAAGGACTAATATGTCGTAGGAATGATTTCTCATTTCACTCTCCTTTAGGACCTCGTTTGACAAGTCGTCAACCTGTCAACTGGTGCCAATCATGAGGGCTAGTCTGGGGAAAGAAGGAAAGGGCACGCAGCGAACCTCATCATTGGCAGCATCGGTCATGTCTGACATCATACAACTTATCCTTTATCTCAGGTACAATGAAGACGGATGTCTCGGTGAATTTGGTCTTCTTGGGAGGTCCTGCTCAACGTATTTCGAGAGTTGGGACCTCCTAAAAAGACAGACTTCACTGAAGCACTCGGCTTCATTACACCTGGGATAAAAGATAAGTTGTCAATCACGACGAGAGCGGATGTGTGCAGTCTGGGCATTTTCGTGACCTGCATTATGTGTGCACACACGTCGGTTGACGGCTAGCTGTTCGCCAAACGTGTCCACGCATCCACGCAACTTATTCAAAGCCTGTGTCACACAGTTAAAGCAGACGCTTGGACATTGATGGCATGAAGCGCCTTGAGTTCTCCAAAGTGATCAAATGTAAGGAAATGGTGGCTTGCAAGTTGAAACCTCCTTACTATCCCTTTGATTTGGAGATCTTCGCAGCTAAGAAAATGTGTAACTTCGACCCCTTTAACCTTCTGCTGGCCACTGTTGCTTACGATGGGCGAACGCTTTCGAGACCTTCGTGACAGGCACTCACTTGTGATTTGTAGTCCTCTTAGTGTCTACTGCTCTTTTTTGCATGTGTATGTGAGCTCCTTATCTAGGTCAAAATATACGCCCTATTTGACTAAGCTTCTCTACTTCTTATTACACAGAGATTGTCTGGGCGACAAAGTTTCAATGCTCCTAGTTCAGAATGCGAGATCTGATAGGAATTTAATGCAAATTTAAAAAAACTACGATCAAATTGTAGCGTTTCTTGCTCTGGCAGTGGCGTCATCCATCTGCCGTGGTGACCTATAATGGCAGGGCCATCACTGACATCGAGCAGCCCATCGCATGATGCAAATAAAGGCAGCAGAACCTTAAAAATGAGCTCTCAAAATGGTATCAGTCTTAATGTTGTATTCTGTTGCATGGTACCGACTTCTGTAGCAGCCATTTATTGCTGATTTTGCCATCACTCGTCTGAGGACTTAAGCGATCATTTAACTACCTATTCTGTGGAGGGGATTGAAGAAATACACCTGTGTTTGCCTAATACATTTAGAATGCGTGGGGCGCAGCATCATAGGTTCCGATGACCATAGTGGCCGCAACCTAAAATGCAATGTGGGCAGAAGAGATCGTTTCGCCACCACCGCAAAGCCACGAAATGATAGTAGATTTTCCACCTGACGCGTCAAACGCTGCCTAGACTTCCTTCAATTCCACAATCTGCATAATAGGATCGTGAGGATAACTTTTGTCATTATCTACGCATTTTGCTAGACTTAACAAACCTCTAAAAACATCGGCTTCCACACAGTGTCAGAAGAACTTGGATGCCAAAAGGAGTGAGCAAAGGAATTTACGCGATAAATCTCCTATTGAGAGAAGCGAGTAATTGGTTACTGAGGCTAAAATTAAGCTCGACATAGATACGCACACACAGAGTTCGTGTAGAGGCTGTATCCTACATGCTGCCTGAAGCATTTTACGTGACTGAGGGTGAGAACTGTGCCTATGAGTAAGATTGTCTGACGGAAGAGAAACCATGCGGATGGCGTGGCGTGCGCTGGCTTTACCAACCACTCAAACATGCTTGATGAAGAAGCCGCTAAATAGAGTCTTTCCATTGCTCATCCCGTGCAAAAATGAGGGCGCCACGAAGTCTGCCGCCTCCATTAAGTGTGCATGCGAATCACAAAAAATGAAGTGACAGGTATTAGAATAGAGGCACAGAAAATCATATTTGTTACTCAGTTTAGGGTATCATCTCAAAGGGATAAGTGTAATGCTGTGCTCGTGCCGCCTTAGCAGCTCAAAATAAGTGGTTCTAAAAGGAAATGGGCTCACATGTTTTGTTCACTCTTCCTCACCAACACTGTGATAAAATGCCGCACCAACTAGTAGAGTTCAGCAAGCACAAACCAGCACCAAGGTGAGACGAATTCCAATCAAATGGAATCTTGCATTTATTATGCCGCGCCAAGCCGGTGTGAAATTATCTAACGAATTAAGGACTACCACATTTGCCCAATGCGGAAGGAAGCGAGGTGAAACGGAGTGTGGGATTGTAAACGAAAATAAATTGTACAGCACAAATCATGATAAGACCTAGACAAAGCAGGAGGAAAAAGACGGAAACCTTATAAAGTTACTATTTGAATTTTCTTGTTAACGAGACCCTATTTGCCACTGTTTTTCGCATGAACTTGAGAAAACAATTGCGGCAGACAACAATTTGGGAACTAGCGATCGAAATCAAAGCTGGACATAACGGAGTGGAAAAGAACACAGTGACATGCAGGTACTATCAAAGGATTGCTTTCAAAATGGACGCCCTACATGTCTACCCTGAAACATTTATTATCGTTATCATGAAAGACGCAAGAAAGACAAGGCAGACAGGAAATGGCAGAGTGGCCTTCGTGATCAAAGAAAGATGAAACGGAGTTCGAAAGAGCAAGGCTACACAAAAGAGGTAGTTAAAGTTCCATTCCTAACTCAAATAAATTGTTATCGTTCCCCTGAAAAAAAATGATAAGAAATTACAAGTGAGAGCATACTATGAAAATAAACTAAGGCAACGCATCTGCGATCCTAATTTAGGTTACCGGAGTGAACAAGCAAATGAGTAAGCCATTATTATCAGACATCGATTGTGGTTTTGAAACCATCTCTGATTACTCTCAAGTGGTGCGAAATATTGCACAAGTAGCAGTACAGATAGGCGCTCAAATGTAGCATCGCCGAGAGGATGCAAAGGTAGGATAAATGGCTTAAGGAAGTGAACTATAGCGACGAAGGTGGCACAACTGATAGAGCTTATTGGTTAATTGATCTGGCCAGAATGAAGGCGAAAGCGGCAGGTTAATGTGTCGACCTTCGAGGTGGTCAGTGTGCATCATTTCTTTGCCAATATGAGGATAAATTAAACGAATGAAGCACATGCCGTGGTTGATTAGACAAGCCGACTTAATAATCTACGACCCGTCGGTTGGTCTACATTGATGGAATTCTCCATTAGCGAGGTGGTGATGGTGTGACCTATGCCCCTGTACACCCTTCGTCCCACCACATAGGCCAATGCATCCTCCAGCCACGCAATGAGATCTGAGTTAAATGCATCAACAGTTGTTCCTGAATGTTCCTCAAGATAAGATTACGCAGAGTCCATTTCGAGGATTTGTCCTTTGCAGTGCCCATATAGTGAAATTTGGGATTCCATCGCTAAGAGTGTTGGTTGATTCCAACGAGCGGCAGCTCCACCGTCATTACCATCTCCATCATGACCGAAATATGATATGATTTGTTTATTGTAACTGAATAAACTATTCGTTGCGTTGAGGATGGCAAGAAACAGAAGATTGACCCTCATTGGTAATCATCTCGATATGAATCACGTGACCAAGTATTTTTGGCTCATTAAAGAACAGGGAAGAGAAGTGCACAGATAGTTTAGGATGAGGCGTTAATTCGGACAGCAAGGCAGCTTAAACATTCCATCCTAGCTGGGGTAGAGAATGCAAGCACTGCTGCCCAAAGCCTTCGTGTCTCCGCCCAGCCACAGGTGCATCTGCACGAGGTCTCACTTTGCAAATAAGAATGTTTATTGAACTGCTTCTTTTGCTCCTGCTTATGTCGCCACATTCAAGCTTCTCATACCCCTCCGTTGCAATTCTCATTGATGTGGTCGAGCAAGAATTAGAGGGTAGCATTTTCATGTCTGGGCGTTAACCTCGACCTTAAAGAAGAATTCTTTGCAGAAACGTGCTTTAGAATATAAGTAATCATGCAGAGAAATTTCTGACCATTTGTAAGCCATCAGTATTTTGCTAATGCAAACAGGCCAAGGTGATGATTTGAAGTGCTGTCTTCATTCCACTCGTGCGCGCATCGATGCAGGTCGCTTGCTGAAGCATAGTCGGTAGCTGTACACCGAAGGCATCCAGGGTAAGGTATGGCTGAGATGCAACAGACGTTATTTATGCTTGATTTACTATGTTCTGCGTATTTTTTATGTAAATAAAAATATTTGTCTTGGCTGCTTGTACATTCTGGGCATGTTTTCTCTAACAAATGACATGGAAATTGTGCCCAATAATTACCTGTCGAAAGGAGCCTCGATGATTTAGTCGAAGTAGTTAATGCATCCACCTATCACCTTTAAATTATTTCATTAATCTTCAGTTCTACATTCCTTAGCAAGCACAAGATTTCTTAACTTGTGTCATAAAATATTCTTCGTTTACCGTGGAGTAATGCGTATGACTTGGTGCATTATAAAGGGCAGTCATTTAGCCAGGGAAGGCCCTTAACACTGTTTTTGATTACAGGACAGAAATGGCTGTGCGTGCACTAACCCGTTTAATCGGACAATGAGAAGGGATGGCGCTGGATGGATGCAAGCGAGCCTCGTGGCCGACTGTGACTCCTAGCAGACGCTGAGCCTGTGTGCCTTTCCATCACGGAGGTCTTCCTCTTCCGTATGTTGTGCCACTCTCCTATGGAGTGAAAAGCATGGTCATTAACGCAGTGGTTGCATCGAACCCATACTACCAACTAATTAGACGCTGTACTGCAAGGCTAACACAGAGGAATGTTGTTTGGGTGATAAGCATGACGGGCAAATAATAGAATCGTATGATATCAAGCCTGCACTTCCTCACTTTCTGGCCAATAAGTGGCTGCCAAATTGTAATATGTATAGGAATTTAGAAGAATGCTCCTGCTCTGCCTGGTCCACATTATTTTCCATGAAAATGGCAAAGCTAGTAAATACCCGTGGCGATGGAAATGCAGCGCTTCATAGATGGCTGCAAGGAAACACAGCCAACACCAAGTGAACACATCCATTTGGCTATCTAACCACTTCCTTCCATCACAATGAACCCACACAACACAAATCATTTCCACTCTTCACCACGGTAAGGAAGTGGCAACATGATAGCTACGGAGTGACCTCCATTAGACTCCATTGACTGTTGTCTACGGTCTACTTTGTGTGTGATAAAAATATCTTCATGACCCTTATATCCGCATAAGGTCGGCTTCAAATCAGGGTGGATGTTGCAGACAACCCTTTGTGAGTATCCGCCTGATCTTTTGACTAGCTCATTCCATGAACTTAGGTGACATTGTGCTTCGCCATAACACTTTGACCCCTAATATCCGTCAAGCCTTTGGAAGGAGAGGGGAGTAGAATAGCCCACATCACCATCCCACTAAGTATGTGAGACATCTGTTGTGTCTGTCCCACACCTGGTAGAACCTTATGAGCCTCAAGCGTCTATAACAGAATTACCTTAGTCGTCCTTCAAATGACAAAAGCTTGCTGCTTTCTAACTAAATGTTGTCTGTATTACGTGCCAGCAAACTACATGCCGCATTCACTTTTCTCCTATCGTGGCAGTTAATCTCTGAGTTTAACTATCGAGGTGGAAAATGGACGCCATATTCTGCCATAGTTTTCTTTTTTGTGGTCATTTGATTGTGCGATAGATCTTTTTGCAACACCTAGAAGGTGCTCAAGAGAGGGCTCTTTGTCAAAAACAGGCACGTCTAGCCAAGCACTGGGAGGCATGTCGTATTGCCGCAAGAGATCGCACAATCTCATTCACTTTCTGTCTCTCCCTTGTCCTCTTCCTTTGCTGCAAGCAGACGGTTGTCTGGACTCGAGACTTTTAACAGTCGTAGTCAGGATCAGTTAAATAAGTTGGATGTGAACTAAATGGAAGTGGACTAGTTATTGCTGATACCAAAAGTAAATTGGCCATCAAAAGCGAGTCTATCTAGCTTACGCTTGCTCAAGAGCATCCATTCAATACATTGGGCTTCTACCGCTTATTTTGTTTTATGCAAGCACAATGTTGGTGTGGACACCGCGGACTTCCCCTTGATCTTTGGACGGCTCCTGATGTAAACCACCTCAATGCACAATGCAGCCGTCTCCAGATGCTTGCAGAGTAGCTGTGGCGGGCCACCAAACATTCGCTATTGTGAGGACAACGCGCTATAACGTATGACTAAAGTAGCTTCAATCATCCCTCGACCGTCATGTGCTGAAGTATCTCCCGTGCAATGGTTAAGCAAATTTGTACTTTTTAAATGATATGACATTCGCTTGAGAGGGTTAGAATTCATCCTGGTGGGCCGTCAGATTTCATGTCGTGATTATCGCCTAGGGTCGATCATTGTTTTTAAATACTGAGGCGGTGGTCAAAGTGTAATTTTGCTTTGCTGATGAACTAGATGTAGTGATTGAAGTGCTGGCGTCATGTGGAAGGATCCAATCGGTCCCATCTATGGAGACATTACTTTCATCCTCACAGCAGAACGTTATCCGTCCACATTTTCAAGTTTCGCTTCCAAGCTTTTCCTTTTGTTTCTAGTTTTAATTGCATGTTTAACTCTTTGACAAACTTAAATTGGTTTTTACCTTCAACCTTTTGATACGACGTGCCCACAGGAAATAAGGAATTTGAATGACAAGAAATTGGCGAATAGAATTAAAGAATCCTTCTTACTTGACTCAGCAAGCTGGGCTGCTTCCCTTAACCACCTCCCCTTCCGTAAACCTGGGTGTTCCTTCTTTTTTGGTTAGGCTGAAGACATTTCATTTGTCGCCCAAATGATTCGTTGAGCACAAGTGTTGTTTTAAAAGTATTCCAAGGATTTTTCCTGTTCCTGCTTCACCCAATATGTGTGACGTCGAATTCGGCTAGGAGTCAAGATGCGTTTTCTTTCCCATCCATTTCTTACATTCATTTTGCTATTACTGCTTGTGACCTACAATGCATTTGTCTGGTTTCATCTCTGCCCCACTGGTTCGCGGCACAGACGACAAAAATGGTGGAAAGCAAGGCTAGAAAATAATTGTAAATGTAGAAATTAAGCTTATTGTTACTGGCATAGTCTAGAGACCTTGTAGCACAGCAAATGCACAAAGTCAGCTATCGGAAAGTGGTTGGTGCTGCAAGGAAAGCACCCACAAATTAATCCTCTAGTCATTAATGCTTACTCGCTTCCAAAAATTTATCTGTTGGAAGCTTGAGTTTCATCCCGCTTAATAATGGTGGTGGGGAGAGGGGATGTGAGTAGGCCGGCCATCTGTTGTGTCCCTTTTTTCTCGCTAGAGGCTGACCCTAAATGACGACCGTTTAAGCGGAAGAGAGGGCGGTTCGTTGAAGTAGGCTGGCGAATGCTTCTTCTACGTGGTCCTGATGGACCCATCAGAAGCGACTATGAATTGCTGGATGACGGTGGCTGATTGAGTCTACTTCTGCACTCCAGTTACAACTCAACGTGACCTCTGATTCTACCCCATAAAGCTTTTAATTCTTTGGTAAATAAGGTTCACATTAGAGCTTAAACATTGCAGCATTAGACATTTGTTACCTCACATGCTTATATGAGAAGGAAATCATGCTTGAAATTCTGCAGCTGAGTGACAAATCAGTTAGGGAAGAAAATGGGTACTGCGGGCATACAAAATGTGTTCCATGCTCAGAGTATGGGTTTGGTCTACCCTTCCAAAGCATTGGCATTATGGAACGAAGGACTTTGGCGTTTGTTCTCCTGACAGGAATTAATTGGATGTCTTGGTCTTTCTCTCTCTCTGGCAACTTTGTTTAGTAAGACCCAGTTCAGTTAACGCTAATTAATGGATATTTCCGGTAAGAGTGAGGCCAACCAAAGCAATATTGAGCTGCGTGTTGACAATGAGATTTGTGTCGAAATGTGAGAAAGGTGGTCTAGCGCATTTGAGGTATTTGTTATAAGGTACTGATCTAGCCTCAAAAGTTACGTTAAATGTGAGCCTAACCCTGCTAGACATTACTTCTGACCACTTCGATAAGCTAAGCGTCGTCACCGCTCATGCATGTGACGCATCGACCTGCGTGGACTCTCACCTCCAAAATGGTTAAAGCGATACGGTAAACTGCGCTGCTGGAAAAAAGAGGGAGGAAAAATGACAATGCCAGGTTGGGTGAGCTGTTACGCCTTAATGAAAAAAGTCAACTTTTACCTATCTTCTCCCGTGCATGGTCGCATTTGTCTTCCGCGGGTAAATATCTCAAAGTTTGTAGTATAACAGTGACCGTGTCAACCATTAGACCTATGATTGGCCATAGTGTGGTCATCGAAACAAAAATCGGCATGTGATGTCAAACTGTGCCTAGCACTCGACCTCAAAGCTTTTAGGGTTTAATAAAGGCAACGCAGCTGACGTAAAAGACTTACTAACAAACTGTTCGACCGTATGTACACCAAAAATAACTATCTGATTTTTATAATGACTGGATGGCGGCACCTGCTGTAGGCGCTTACCACCCAACCACAGGCAATTTTCGATGCGCTCTACAGCTCGGAAACAAGTTGTCACCAAACTTTTCCTACACAAAATGCAAACTTTTGACTTCGTTACCTCCACTAGAGAGCAACATGCACCACCATCCTACAGGCGTGCTGCAGTCTTTATTCAAGCCTCATTTTATTGCGGTATTGAATTCACTGCCTCATAATCTGCATTCTGGAATCACGCTGCTCTTCACAATTAAAAACGACCCCTGAAAAAATATGTGAATCATTGTGAAAGGTAAATGCAGATGGATGTACAGAAAATGCACTTATTCGCCTAGCGTTCTAGAGCTTTTCAGCGGACAACAGAAGCCTAAGTGAAACGAGTGGGTCTCCTGACAGCAAAGCGGGCATAGTTTTAAAAAAAAAGGGGTCCTATATTGAGTCACATGTAAACTACAACAAAGTTTTGGCATTTTAGGGACCACATTTGTCACCATTCATTGGGGATCCGATTGGCAAACACAATGGCGCCTCATTGGCGAGGCTTTGCTGGGAGGCCTGCAAAACCATCGCTAAACTCTGACCGTCGCAAGCCTTTAACGATCAGTAAGCCACCACTATAAATCTGCAAAAGCAAGGGATTTAAGTTATTCCTTTCTTCTTCAAACTGTTTGCGTGACGTGGCAACTCGGTTACTAAAGCATGCAATTGTACCAAAGGACGGATAGATTGCAAATGATGGTAAGTGTGTCTGGTTATTTAGTATGCTCCGTGTAAAAGTGTAGGGAATGTGAACATTTAGAGCAACTGTTATTACTTTCTGGACCAGTTTTGACAAATGATTTGGGAATTGGATTAAATTTTTGCCCAATGGATCCTTCATGATTTAGTTGGAACAGTTAATGCATCCACCTGCTACCTCCTAGTACCTTCTACAATCTTTTGTGTCGCATTTTTAAGTACCTTATTCCTACCCCCTTATCTTTCGCTGTCGTACACTTTTCCTAGTCTGAGTGCTGCTCCCGATCTCGTTGTCACCAGAGTTACGGAAGGAAGGAGGAGGGGCGAAAAGGCCGTGTAGTCTAAAGTACTATCGGCCTCGTATTCTTATCATTCGATATGTGTTAGATTCTATGCCAATTATGTGGGTTTGTTGTATTTTAGTTATGTTTTATCTTCGTTTTTTGCTATACTTTAATTTTTATCATGAAGCCAATCCTGCTACCCTTTGAGGCCGTGACACATGGAGGAACACGCGTTGCGCTCTACGGCCACCACGTGATGCAGACACATCTACCTTTCGTAGGCACATCATCATGCATATCATCAACAAAATTGACACCGGATCAACCGGTTAGGTAAGTCAGCATATGCAATGTTGTTGTTTTTGCGTACTTTTTTTTTAACTGAGCCAGAGGTGCTGCATTTGATGCTATGATTCGCATGGCACTGACCGCTGTGCCATGAATTCCGAAGTGTTCAATTCTTCGTGTTACAGGGTGGCAAAGCCGCAGGCTGACCTGAGTTCGAACGTCGGACAGTGAGCAAAATCCTCTGAATGAGTGGTTTAATAAATGACTGTGATTATCATCATTATTGCTCAGGCCTCGAATTTCGTGACAGTTGATTGCTTATAGCCATAGATTACTTTTCAAGCCCAAGTCGTGGATGCTGCTGTGCAAACATTAAATCAGGTCGTACATCGATTGGTTGCCTTTTATTCGTGAGTCAGACTCATGTTTAAGGATTGAGCATGACATGACCTCGTTGAGGGCATTTGGTTCGACAAGGTTAAGGCTGTCGAATCTGATTGATGTGACCCATAAAAAGAGATTTTATTGGCTCCTATGGTTTATAAATACAGTGGCTTAGTCGGAGGGACGATACAGAACTGTGTAGTGGCGGTTTCGTCATGCCCAGCTTTACAGTGGAGAAGCTTGTGGACCTCCTCAATCCTGAGCAACCCCAACATCGGGCAACACTGCAAGCCAACGGTACTGTTTATCAAAGCGTTTTATCTTTATGTGCCTTTTTGTTTGCACACATGTGCGCCTCAAGCTTTTATACTTGCGCTATGATTTACCGTCCATCGATCATCATGGATTATGGCTGAACTCATTTGTAGTCCCTCGCAGCTGCCCTTTTCTGCAGCCACATTAGTAAACCTTACACGATCACTGTAGAAAAAGCTATACATCATTCCTTATCACGCATTTCTTCTTCTTATTTACACATCGGTTGAGGTTAACATTTGAAAACTTTCGTGCAATGCTTCTTGAAGCCGCCCCAACGACCACGCATCTACAACTAGTTGAGGCAGCAGGGTTGGCGTGAAACAGGACCCAATCGCATGCTCAAAATGGCACACTCGACACATAAAACCTCTGAACCAAATGTGGAGATGATATCTAGTTACATGCAGATACACGCGCTCTTATTGCAGTCGTCTTATTTTCTCAGGTGTTCCAAATAAGGAACATCCCGTAGTACCCAAGGGATGGACAAACTCGTATTTCCAACAAATCGCCTTATCGGCTTTGTCACCAGCCATGCAACGCCAAGTGGAACAAGAAACACCTTCTACGTCACAAAAGGTGGAAGAGATGGTCCACGCTCGACCTAAACCTCTAGCATTATTAAGATCCAATCCCTTTCTTAGGTGTTCACCACAGATCAATGACGAAGACAAACAAAACAAACTGAATTCTTCGCCACCAAAATGGCTGACAATTCATATGGCTACTTCAAATGATTCGGATTGTCTAGAAGCACTGCCTGTATTTTCCCCACGCAGTACTCAATCGCATTGCACTCCAAAGTCTGCACTACAACGGACACCCTGCAACGACATGTCTTTACCCCCAAAGCGAGGTGGATGCTCAGATCAACCTCGATCTACCACTGCGTTGCCAATCTTCCCATCACCGAACCCACTCCCATTTGGCACCTCATGCAAGTTAAATCAGCAGCCATTACTACCACCACGCACGTGTCACCAACCCCCTTCAAGCGTCTTCTCAATTCCAAATTACTCTCTTATTCAGCAAATTGTTGCCACGGCATCTATGCCTGATTCAGGAAACTCCTTTGCACCGCCAACGGCGGAACAATCTCAGGTACGTAAGACAGTATCTGAGACACGAAGTCAAGCCAGGCGCATGCTTCTCTTTACCCCGTACCAAATTGACGAGATGATGGAATGTTTCAACAAGAAAAATTATCTCAATATGCATGAACGCAAAGAACTGGCGCGTCGCATCAACTTGACGGAGCCTCAGGTTGGTCAAGCATTAGGGTGGTAAATTAGCTGTTTACTAGACAGCTATTAGTGTGTAGTGCTTGCTTGTCTACGACTGGGTCGTCTAACTTGGTCACACTTTTGACTTCACTGTTAGGTTAAGATATGGTTCCGGATTCAGCGCTACATAACGAAGAAGGTCTGTGAGAAAACTTCTGGTGGTGAGGCCCCTGTAATACAGCTTGGCGCTGAATCAGATCAAAGGCAGGGCAGTGAAGACGAGGATATAAGGAAACTAGCAAAGCTGATAAAGCGAGTTATTGGCTTTCCAAATAAAGCGGCCGCGGACCGACCTTAGCTACCTTACATTTAGTGGCTCTGATGCTGGTGCACTGGCAGCCACTTTGTGCACCCTAATTTTTTAAAAAATAAAGAAACTGATGTCGTTTAAAGGTGTTCTCGTAAGAGCTATGTACGGAGTTCAAAGTCGCTGAAATGATTTGTTTTGGAGGTGAGAGTCCACACAGGTCAATGCATCACACGCATAAGCAATGACGTCGCTAAACCCACTGAAGCGGTCCGGATTAATGTCTATCAGAGTTAAGTCTATATTTCATGGCAATTCCAAGGCTTGATCAGTACCTTACAGCGAACGTCCTACTTGTTCTAAATCACCTTTCTCGTATTTAAACACAAATCTCATTGCCAACACGGAGCTCAATGCTGCTTTAACTGAATTTACCCATACCCGAAATGCCAATAAATTGGTCTCAACCAAACCGGTTTTTACTAAACAATGTTGCAAAAGACATGGGGAATGAGCAAACGCTACTGTTCTTTATCAGTCCATGCTCGTCTTCTCGAAATGGTCTAACGAACGCAGGCATGGAGCATAAAACGTGTCTTACATGCCATCAATATCCAATCCCTCTCTCAACTAATTCGTCATTTGACTGCAAAAGTTTAATCACATAAAGCTTCTAATTTGAGTCGATTACATCGTCAAAACCGAAAACTGCAAAGTTACAACTCTAATATCAACCTTTTTCACCTAGGAGGTAAGCGCTCTTAGGGTAACTGGAGTATCATCACCACCATGCAGCATTGCATATCTGCTTCCATGGGTTAATCAAGACTACGATGAATAAGCATTTTGACAGCCTACTGTAACGGACATCTCTCCCTTGGGTAGGGCTTACGTCACTTTAGGTCATTGGTCTTAGGGTGAGTAGAAACACAATGCACGCCCATCCCTTCCCCCATTACTGTTGGCCAGCTGGATGAAACTCAAGCCCCAGTAGGATGATTAAGAGGGGACAGCAATGCGTCAGCTCGATAAAGTTTTAAGACGCACGGGGATGTTGATGACTAGCGTTATTGATGCGTTAATATTTTTTGCTTTCATCATTAACCGCTTCGTGATGGCTGGCTGTCGGATGTGCGACGACGTCTCCAAACCATGCCAGCAAGCTCTAACTCAACCTCATCTCATATAATAAGTTTTCTGTTTTTGCTTCATACCATTGATGTCGTCAGTGTGGCGAAATGGTGCCGTGAAAGTGATGTCTGCAAAATGCATCGTAAGCTACTAACTGCATTAGTTAAATAAATGAAACAGAAGGAATGGGGATTGAGAGCACCTTAAATTTCATCCGCATTCCATGTCACAACAATTTGATAAAGCAGGATAATAAAATCGCTTGCATCATCTCCACTACAACAATGGGCGACAAAGAAGGTGTCTTTCGAGAGAATGGGCAGCCCATTTTGCTGAGCCAACTAAGAAAAATTTGTCAATCGTATTTGCTAGTTAAAGACCAATGTGCTAATAAGTAGCATAGGCACCGATGTCCTTAATGCATAAGCCCAATGGGATGCAAAAGTAGTTGTATCTCACTTAATCCATTGTTAAGTTAAATTCGCAAGCCATGTTTTGCTTGCACAACTTGCGACAAATAAGCAATCCACCTGAGCTGATTATGTTCGAGCGAGAGAAGGTGACTTTGCAAATGAAATTTTCATCTAGCTTGGCTATGGGATTTAAATGGGAATCTCGCCATGTTTTGTGCGACTGTGAACGTCTGCTAATCGGTAGATAGCATTCGTTTCGACAACACCGATCACGCAAATGCGGGTCACCTGACACCTTCTTCGCATTGGTTGATAAGACTACAAAATGATTTAGTGACGAAATTAGAGGCGAATACTTTTAAGTGAGAATGCGCTATGCGCAGAACTCAGTGACACCCAGAAGCATCAGAATCATTGTTATGTTGTCCTCGCAACAGAGAACTCAATGCTGCTTGGCAGTTCGACAAGGGTATTCATAGTGTAGACCAATTACGCCAAATTCTATGAGGAACGATCTTAATATATTGAATCCATCGGATTATGCATAAATAGGCACCTGGCTCTCCTCGAGCTAAATATGACGTAGTGTCGTAGTGTCAGTAGTCGTAGTTCGCGTTTTGATTGCAAGATTTTATTGGTTTGTTGACTTAGTGTTCTCAGACTACTGTGAAAGGCGTATGATGTAGAAAGCAGTTTGAGTGGCAGTGTCAACGGCAAAACCGTACACGCTGTGTCAAGTGAGTTTGGTGGGATGGAAAGCAGCGGACAGACAGCGATATGGATTAGTCAACAGAGCGGTGGCTTTTAATTTCTTTCGGTTGCCCGCAAATCACTACATTTCGTTCTCCATGACTTTGCTCAATCAGAGCAGGACCACATCCAACTATCTTAACCATAACAGAATGTAGAAGCTACTTGCTGGTCAGACGGTGACCAAGGGTAGACGTGACGATAAATTCTCCTTACTTGCTCACCATGCATAACACCCAAGCAATATTCCTTTGTACTTTCTTTGCAGTACGAAGTAGTGAGTGTAATACGGCTTCCCAGACTTTGCTAATAAGTTTGATGCGAATACTGGGATGAGAAACTTACTCATATAATCCTCCTCGTTATGCTTTTTACCGATGGAGGGTTGCTACAATGCACGGGGAGGGAGAGCTTCGTGATAGAAACGCATACACGTTCAGCGTCTGCCAGAAGTCACAGTCGGACACGAGGCTCACTCTCATCCATCCAGCACCTCCCACTCCCATCGCCAATTAAACAGGTTGGTGGACACACCGGCACTTCTTGCTTGTAATTAACAAACTTCCAACTAGGCTCTATTTAGTGTAAGTTAATGACGAACGCAATTACTGTCTCAAAATGCCATTTAAAACGCGTTAAGCAATCCACACTACTCCGCAGACTAGGAAGAGGATTAGATGGCAGAAGAGACGGGAGGTGTGAATAAATTATTTACTTAAGAATGCAGCACTAAAGATTATAAATGGTACTAGGAGGTGGCAGGTAGGTGCATTAACTGCTCCAACTAAGTCACGAAGGCTCCTTTGGACAAGTAAAATTTAACCCATTTCCAATACTATTTGTCAAAAAAAACAGGTCTAGGATGAAATAGCAGTTAAGACAAATAATTGCATTCCTTACGATTTTACACAACGTGTTAGCCAAGACCCACTTACTATCAGTTGCAATTTACCCATCCTTCGCTGTAGAAGCATGCGTAAGGTGGATTACTACCGACTATGTTAGAGCGAACGAGTACATATTGTGTGAGAGGTCGACTTGTTGTGAGAAGTGTGGGCAGGGTAATTGCATAAATTCAATCGTAAGGCAGCCTATTCAAAATTTCTTGGGATGGGACTCGAATAAAAGACTACAGCGAGCACACTTGATGGCAAGGCTTGGTGATGCACGGAGCGATATGGGATAGGCACGCAAGGCCCAGGGTTTACATTTTTAGCGGATATGATTTGGAAATAACCCATTTTCGAGCTGTAGAGCACATTGAAATCGACTTGTGACTATGTGATAGGCTTCTAGAGCAGATATAACTATTCCTTATCATGCAGTTGCGACCAAGTCATCAGTAGAAGTAATGATTAAATAAATAACGCACAAGGCTAAGTAGGCATTCCAATGAGTCCTGCCTAGTAATCACGACGCTCGAAAGAGTTTAAACAGACTTCTTTTCATCAATGAAAATCTGGCAGATTTAGCAGTACTTTTTACAACATACACCGCGGAAATATATAAATGACAACCAAATGTTAACATATGTCTCTCGAATCTAAGTGTGAAGTCCTTTCGGAAGTCTCGTACCAGAAAGATACATCCAAAACGAATATGACTTACACGCACACTCTAAAAGAACGATTTTTCTAAACAACTTGACTCCATACCTACAGTCGCATGGAAAAACTAATTTAATTAGACAAAGTTTTTCAAAAGTGCAGTCAAAACAAAATAATTACAATGCCTGCGTCGTTTAAAAACGACCTTGTAGGTAAGAGGTGGGACTTTGTTAAATCCTTTCATTAACTGCTACGGTTTCGCTGCCACACAACCTCCCTGTGATTATAATAAAGGTGTTTGTGGGCATTCAACCATTTTTACCGGAGTTTGTTAAATGATAGAGGAGAAAAGGAAAAACTTTAACAGCAACTAACAAGTGGCAAAAAGGAGCATGATAGCTCTAAAAAATAGCAGTGTTAAGGAAAGAATAAGGAAAGTTAGTCAGATTTACCTTAATTTCCAGAAGTATTTAAAAGCAGGGGATACTTTTACACGCACAGCCAAGTAAAGGAATCAGTTCAACACAACAAAATTTGTCTCCTTGTGCAGTCAATTGTCAAAAAAAGTTTCCCTACCCCTCTATCGTGTGCAAAAATATAACACATGCATTGGTTAAATGTCGATTATAATGTGTTACTAAATGAATGCACACAATTTCATCATGGTTTGGTTGGTCAACCTTCATTCGAAAACACAATTTTGTGCTTGAAAACATAAGCATTACCTTTCCATGCATTCTTCTTCTCTAGGTAAATGTGCAATCCAGCCCTTTATCATAACTCACACCTCAAAAAAATCCTTATGTTATTTAACAAATATTTGGTATTTTCTCCGACTTTTTATTGCAAGCTCCATCCCATAATGAAGGTGTCGTCCTTATATATATTCACTAACACAATTGTCAAACATCGAATCTTGTATGGCATCATACAAAACCACGCTATTTACATCAAAATTGCGCAGTCCAATCTCCGTTTTAAAACGCGTCCTCCGTGCACAAATGTATCCATTCATTTCTATCTTCATTTATTTACCAAGGAATAGATCCTTGCATGCTAAAATGCACACCTTAGCTTTTCGTTGACACTCGCTGTTGAAGAATACCTTGTCCGGTTTCAAAAAGCGCTTATCAGACCTGGGTGATGGCTTTCGTTCTAAATGGATTGGCTTGAGGCAACGAAGGCGAAGGAGGACTTTGATTACATGGAAATACGAAACTCGAAACCCACCTCCAAAGTTCAAGGCTTGACTTGGTGAAAAATAATAAAGTCGTGCTTTGTTAATTTGCGCAATATATTGTGACTATAATTAAGAAATAGCGGAATCAGGAAGCCTTATGTGTACAGCTACTGACTATGCTTTAGTAACCGACTTGCAGCGACGCGTGCTCAAATGGAATGAAGGTAGCACTTTGATCATCACCTTGGTCTGTTTGCATTAGTGACCCACTAATCAGTAATGGCTTACAAATGGTCAAAATTTTTCCACCCAATTATTTAATTATCTTCTAAATCACCTGTTTGCCAAGGCTCATTCTTCTTCAAGGCCGGATTAAGTGCACAAGCATGCACATGCACTTCTCTGCGCATTGCTTGGCCATGTCAACGAGAACTGCAACAGAGAACTAGAGAAAGTCGAACCTACTCACGCAACTGCTCATTGGTTAGGCATTTGGTCGTGGCGACATAAGTAGGAGCAGAACAAGCGACTCAACCAACACTCACAAATACAACGTGAGACCTCACGTGAATGTGCCTGTGGTTGAGCAGAGGCATGAAGGCTGTGGGCGGTAGCGCTTGCATTCGCTACTCCAATCAGGGTTGCAAAGTGGTGCCCAGGCCTAAGCTATCTGCACATCTCTCCTCGATGTTCTTAAATGAGCTATAAATGCATGGTCGCGTGGGATGGATTAAGTTGATTATCTATGCCGGTCAACCTCCTGTTTGCTGACGTCTTCAACGCATCAAATAGCTTATTTAATTATGTATGCATAATGATATATTTTGGTCATCATGGCGGTGACGGTGGTGGTAGAGCTGGCGGTTGTTAGAATCAATTAACACTCTTTATGAAAGAAGCTCTAAAATTCGCTTGATAGGCACTGCAAAAAAAGAAATTCTTACACCAGACTCTGTAAAATCTCATCATGAGAAAAATTTTAGAATAATTGTTGCAGTACTTAACTCAGATGACACTGTGTAGCCAGAGGATACTTTAGCCTTTGTGGTGGAGTGAAGGGTACGGAGTAGCATAGGTCACACCACTTCGTCAAGCCAGCATGATATCAATGCTTACCAGCTAACAGATAGTAGATTACTAAATCGACTTGTCTAAAAATCTACGGTCTGTGCTTCATTCGCTTAGTTTATCCCCGGAATTGTCAAATTAACATGATGCCTGCTTCACACAAAGACTGCTTTAATTGCTATCGTGCTAACCTGCTGCTTGCGCCTCCATTCTCGCCAAGTCGGTTAAGTGGTGAGCTATTACAATAGTACTACCCTTTTTTCTCTACAGTCTACTTTTCTGCGCCATCTGTCCCTCTTTTGCATCCCCATGGAGATGCTACATTTAAGTGCCTTCCTCTACTGCCAGTTGTGCAGTATTTTGCACAACTTAAAGTGGATCAGAGGTGGTTCTAATAGCCGCCTTTGCTGTCTGATAATAATTTTTATTCACTTACATGTTTATTACGGTGCAAAGAATGAATTGCTTGCTTAAAACACTTTAGCGATGGCAAATTCTGACACTAGTTTCTAGGTTATGTGATATTGTAATAATCATAGGCATCTTCACTTTTCCTTGGTTAGTGGGACAATTATTCACAGTCTCTTTTTCTACACGACAAAACTAAGGTGCAAAACATTCCACATTGATGTGAGACCTTCAGATTTCGTGCAGCTAAAAGCATTCCTAACCGTTACTGAGGCCTTCAAAGTTAGCCATGACTTGTGGTACGCCATCAATGTGCGGGATCGGATTTGCAACAGATCAAATGCCTTCTTAGCTTCCCACATTTGTTTTTTTGGGTGAAGTGCAGCACTTCTTTGATAATGTATGGCTGTGCAAGTGCGTGGTGATGTCAGCAGGTCTGTCTGCTTCCCTAACAATAAACACACCTACCTACTTACCCATACACGCACAGTGCGCACATGCATCGTCTACATGCCCACTTGTGTATTTAGGCATGTGCCTGTGTAAATTCAGTTTTTCTACCATGCCTTTGCACCCTTTCAGCAGGTAGCACCGAATAACCGTACAAGCACATTTACCTATGTCTAATTCAATTTACACTCCTTACTAATTTTAATGACAAAAGTGCTCAACACTGACTTCAACCTGAAGAGGCCTCAACAACGCCGCAGTTTAGAAAACAATGAAAGGAAGCTCTTCTTAGCAGTCACGAATCATTTGTGATCAGAAGGCTACTATTGTAATCCTGCCAAAGTAATGACTGTAGACGTGTCTCTTCATCGTCCATTTAATCATAAGTCGTAGCAAGTCGTTTACTGAAACACAGTTAGCAGTTGACCACCCCAGGCATCCGTGCGACAACGTCATTCCTGTTGAAGACTGTTCTAATAATATGTAAATCGTATTAGACGAAGGAGGACTTCACGACTTCATGCTCCCATAGGTGACCTGTGTCTTAAAGCATATGCCGTGCTGATGTGGATTAGCGCCTTATCCTACTAGGCATTCAGTAGGCTCTAGAGAGGGTGAAAACCGCTACGTCAACGGCAGCGGTAGACGATGAGTGGCAGAAGAATTTGGCTGGTAAACCTTGGAATGCAGAGGAGTTGGGGCAGCAGTTGATCTCATTACCACCTCTATGACAGCTTAATTAGACCTGTTGAATTATTTCAGCCACACTTTATGAGTTGCGGACATCTGAGACGAGTAAATGATTGACCCCACATGCATAATATAAAAGGTCCATCAGCTTACTAGAAAGTTGAGTTGGTTGAAAATCTCGTAAGGCACTTTTTGAACGATCAAAATGCCATCGCTTGAATTGCACAACCGACAGAACAGTGAAGTCGCACAGTGCTGAAACATAAGGAAAGGAATAATAAAGGAGAAACTGACTGAAATGTCAGCGCATCGTGTGTGATGATGTTTCTTTTTAACAAAAATTGTTCAATGGTTGCCTTTAGTTTCGGCTGCTGCTCAATGAATTCATGCAAACTAAATCTGCTCATGGAAGTTGATACCACTGCGTCCCATTTCGAGTGCTCTTTGCAAATGTAGCAATCGGTAACGTTTCACTTAACGCCAATCGTTTGATTTCATTTTCTATGACATGCCTCTTTCTTACATTATTTTGCAGTCGATTTGGTGTCCATTTTGCCCTTCTTTTGTTTGAATACCATCCTTACCCCATGATCTTCCATGATCCTTCCTTGTTATGTGCACACCCCTAAGGCCCCTAAATTTGGAATTCGTGCTCCACATCAATGTCATCGCCAAATTTTGTGCTTTGCGTGCGTGGTTAAGTGCACGGGATCTTCAGTTTGCGCGCATGCAGCTTGAAGAAAGAGCTAGAGCATCTAAGCGATGAAAACGTTAGTCGACGAGTGATCTTGTAGCATTTGACTTTGAGAACATAACCTGGTTGGCATTCAAAATGCAAAACTTGGAGCGGTTGACCAGGCAGTTGCCACCTCTAAAATCGTACTTGTTGAAGCAGCCATATCTGACCATGCAACAGTATCGACATTCGTTTGCGGTTGCTACAGTCGACTGGCACTTCTAGTCTTCTCAAAGCTCTATGAAAGCCTACAAGTATATAATCATGCTCTGGTACCAGCGTCGGTTTCCTCAGCTATAACATACTTAAATAAGTACCAATGCATTGTGTTGTTAGGAGACTACAAAATTACGGTGTTTTAAGGGTCTGCATTCCCTAAGAATTGTAGAGAAGTAAAAGAAGTCAATCAACCTAGCGGTAAAGTTGAGATCAAAGAAAAAAATCACTTTTTATTTGCCCCAATGACTTTCACTCAGTGTAGTTGTAAAGTCAGAGAATCAGAGGGGCATGAGTGCTTACTTCAAAGATGTAAAAAGTGGATCGGAAGGCCAGCCAAGGCCGCTTCTTGACTCCTCTGCCAATTCTTGATCACATCAAATGCCTTATTCTCATTGGCGAGGCTATTTGTCTTACTACTTGACGCCAATACCTCTCATTCTCATACGTCCCATGTGATTAAGTGACCCGGAAGGATATTGTTTGCTATAGGAACTTGAATTAAGTCCACCTTTTTGCAAATCTGTAGGTTTGATCGCCACTGGAATGTTTAGGACACTTGACGCAGGCAGCAAGGACTGTCTCGTCACCGTATAACTCTGTTAGCCATCATTGCAGTTGTAACACTCGGCTACCATTACTGTCTGACAAACCAGCAAGGAGCAGCTCTGTATTGTGCAGATCTAAAGCTGGTTTACTCACTTCACAATAACCGCTCTTGACTAGTGCACCAAAGTGCTAAGTCTTGTATGCGTTAGCTGGTAAAGTTCAATTAAAAGAGGCGGCAACGGGGGGCACTGGAAATATATGCCAGCATACGGGAGGGTGAGAAGTCACTCAGTGGGCTATCCATCAGCATTAAGATCGCGTTCTTCACAGGTTGGCAAAATGATGCCGATAATGTGTTAACATTGCAATAACCCTCAAGAACGAGAATGCATCAGTCGTTTACTGCACCGGAACTTCCATTTCGAGAAATTGGCATGCGTTGCTTTGTGAATGTAAAGGTCTTGTTTTCTTACACTTAGACGAATCAGCAGAACAGTTTTTTGAATGTTATGCGCCACAGTAGGCCTTTTTTAGCATCCTAAAGTTGTGCTATCGGTCCGAATGTGCTACTTTCAGATTCACTGCTATGTACATGAGTCCTTGACTCTAGGTCGAGTGAGAA
>JADWOT020000006.1:22382197-22410466 GCA_036345935.2 Taenia hydatigena | reverse complement strand
AAGTGTAGCCAGTAGTCGAATATAATCATGATCTAGCTAATGCACAAACCAAGCACAACTTATTGGGATCCAATTTCACAGCCGTCAACTGTTCCATAAATTGATTTCCCAATTCATATGCTGCGCGACCAACCACTCTCTTCTCGTTCAAGATAGCCACACGAATTTTCGTACTTCTACCCACGAGGAGCCTTCCAAGTATTCAACGTTCCTTACAAGCACAAGCGTACCACCGCAGCTGCCGGCCAGCATCTAGATAAAGGCACCTGCATGCATTGCTTGCTGCTATGTGTAGCGTGCTTTGCCTTCCACTTACTAGCGGGTGATAACAATGTGCAAGTTTGTATATGCCAGTAATTGCTTCGAACAGAAAGATTAGGTGTTCCACGCCCTTTCTTTTATTCTATAGGACAGATTCAAACATGGAAGAGTGGGGTTAATGAAAAATGCCTCACGTTTTAGCTCCGCGTTGCCCCCACAATCAGTGCATGAAAGTTTTACAAGGAGAGTGCATGCTACCACAGTGCAATATTACAGACAGAGAGGCGTATTGCAAGCCATAAATTAATCATTTTTATGTGCGTAGTCTTCTAGATTAATTTAAGATAGCAATGGTGGCTTGATGAGTACCGGATTGGCCTACGTCTGCATTGTTGAGGTCGTAGTTGTTAAGAATGAATCAAGAATCCTAAGTGGTGCACCACTCTGTTCTCCTCTCACTTTTGACGTTGGTACATGTCTTGCAGTGATAATTAGGTACTGGACGAGGAGGTGGAAATAGATGAACGTCTAGTACTGGCTCCTGCTCTGGCATTGTGAGGAAGGATTACGTGGTAGTTAGGAATTCGTGCGAAGTTCCATTACTGTGGGTTCCATTTGAGCAACAGAACAAAAGCGACTAGGTCCGGTTGTGCTCATCATCAACGCGAGTTCTGGCAACTCTACTTCCAATGATGAAAATGCTAATTTTTAGGGATGGTGTTTGTCGTTATGTGAGATGGAGGATGAGGAGCAAATGGAGTGATGACAGTAGTTGCATTTGTACCTCTGTCACATGGCTGATTCTATCTTACTTCAAGCGCTAGTACCGGTGCAAAATGATGGTGATAAAGGGTTGGGAAAATAACAGTAAGAAAGGAAAACAATGTGGTTTAAAATGTACTTACTGTGGATGCGAGCACATCGCAAGCGCAAATGTGCGAATAGGAAGTTATGTGATGTCTCTGTTGAATTCCTTTCTGGGCGCATAGAAGTTGTGCGAAAGGGAATGCACCTAACTTCTATTTTTTTATTTGTGGATGTGAATGAATTAAATATGAATCGCAGATGTAAATTACTCCATTGGCACGGCGATTCCCGAATTTACAATTCTTTGACATCTTTGTATTGTTAATGGATAATGAATGTCAATCCACAAAGACTGTCATCATGTTACGCACTATGTACATGCAAGTTGAACATGACTGACTGACCCAACAACTGGCAAACCTCATGACCTGTGGTGGTAGGCGATCAATAGGGTCAGCGATCAGCTCAATGCATCAGCCTTTGATCTGTGCAAATATGCCGCCTCAGGCCAATTTTCGGCTGACGGATGCACCTGCACGCTCGCTTATTTCATTACTCTCCACTGATTTAACCAAAGGGAGATTCTCATTCCATGAAGCAGTGATTGAGGAGGTTAATCACCTTCTTTGACCAAAGGCAATGACGCTGGCATTTATCGTGCAGCATACCATTTCCTACCGTGTGTGGATTTTAACAAACCCTCCAAATCAACTACTCAGTGGTTCAAGTGGAGGTGGTTCAATTTCCCAGGATTCCCTAAGTCAAAACACAACTTTCAATAACACACTTACAAGGCAGTGCATAACTCACGTTGAGTAGACTGGAAGGCGTGTCAAGACTCTAATAGGAGACGCGTTTGGCATAGGTTAGTTTCGATACCACCAACCCAACCAGTAGGCAATACTTATGCTGCGTACATGAAACAGCAAGTGAAACAATGGTCCCTCTTGAACGGAGCAATTACGTATACCTCTTTGGTATCTGTGGTGATGAAGCCTTTCACAAATGCATTTAAATGGAACTTTACTAAGTTGGAACGCAATCAATTCAGAGTCGAACTTAGGTGGGTAGATAGCGACGCAGAGCACAATTGTTATGCATGAGGCAGAAAGGACAATTCTTAAGCGACTGTGATGGAGCCTGCTTAGGACAGGTCTTTAATGCATCCCTATTTCTCTTCGACTCACACATTACTTGATTAAGCAAACGTTTTGTGAGTTAGAAGGCTTCTGCTAAAACTCCTAAGTTCTGGACTTTCGTTGGAGTCACCTATTCGCCTTACACCACGTCTAATGACTGCATCTACATTACCAGCTACCTTCGTGCGATTAAGGCGTAATATGTTCGGTTAACTGCATGCGATGCTTGAATAAACATACTTTTCATGTAATTTGTTTCCGAGGAAACGCAATCTGTAATAATGATTTTGTGAAATGAAATGGCATGATTTTCCGTCATCCGTCTGTTTGTTTTGTTGATTTCATTTTACTGTTTAGCGATTTGATTTTGTTACAATTTGCTGTGGACCACACGAAAAGGACCAATGTGTTGTCATCAAGGCGAGGTCATGCCGATCTCTGACCCGATTTGTAAGCTATGCAAACCTCAACTTCTCTGCCACGTCCTCAATCTCTGCAAAATCTCCTAACAATGGTGGGCCGTAGCAGACTTAATCTATTTCCTCTTGTTTGCTTGTGCTCATATCTCTCTCCTCACCAGCTTTTTAACTTGCTGTCACATTTCGTACATCCAATTTTTATACCACCTTAGATCGCATACATTTGTTACAAATTTAGGTACGAAATGACGAACATCAGAAGATCACAGATCTTCCGCCGGAATTGCTATTACGAATATGCGAATTCCGTAATGCTCCAGACTTGGTAAACTTCTGTACTACTCCTCCACAGTGGAAATGGATGCTTTCCACACGACGATTCTCCACTGTCATGAGCCAACATGTCAAGCAGTGTGCGTGGCTAGACAAGCATCTATGTCAGTTATTTTTCCCATGGTCTTCGCGAATCGCCTTCCGAAAGGCTTCCGAGGCTATTCAATACCATACATAGCAAACTGTTTCCTGTCGAGCCCTCTTATTCACGTTGCCTCATGATCAAGTCCAAAGAACTATGCACTTTTGTCTGTCGCTGTTCTTTAGCATCGATAAGATTGCTTATTGCGAGTGCATACTGCTGTGGGAAACACCACGTGCAGAAGCTGGCAAGGATATTCCCCTAAACGGGTATCCAGTGAACATACGTTTTGCAAGAACAAGTAATTTTATCATTATTGGGGATCACCATGGAAGTGGTAGGTATTATGGTATCTAAAGAAAGCAAATGCAGGCAACGACAAAGAGTCTGACGACTGTGATTGCATTGCCTACCTTGTGTACCCTTGGCGATTTCTCAAGGATGAACTAGGAGCCGTCATAGAAGGACTTGCTCCTCACAAAACCTTAATCGTTGCACTCCTCGTGAATGTGAGGAGGGATAAATCAAGTGAGATGGAATGTTTCGCAAGATTTTATTCACAAAATTGGTAATTTCTACAATTATCTGTTGCCTGCTGTACCAACGAATTGGAGACCGTGCTGCATTAGGCGTGAAGACGAGGATTTCATCAATTGGTCTGATCTATTGGAGTGGGGTTATTACGGCGCCATCTCCCAAAGTAAGCAAGAACACTCGTGACAGCCACTTTGAAGTGTAGACTGACAGAAATTACACCTATTTAAACCTTATATAATTTACTTTTACTTTTGATTTTTTGCAGTTGAGTTTTTGGTTACACAATGCCTCTTGAAAAACCGCGGCCTCGTCGCCAGCCTGTTTTAGACCAGATGAAGCGAGGCTAATGAATTATTCGTTATTCAAAAGTGCTTCTTCTCTAGGCTATCATTCGCGATTTCATTCCGCCGTAGACCTTAACTTGGTGGTTCCTACTAAAGTAAAATATGATGAGGGGAATTTGAAGGGGACATTGGATTTAAGCAGAGCGATGTCACTGAAACCTATTCAAGGTTACTGATGTTGTCGACTGCCTTAATGCCGTCTTTACCATTTCTTTTGTTCTTGCCCTGATATCCTACAAAACAACATCACTTTCGCTTGCGTCATATCTTTCGTGTGTGAAATGCTTAAGCTCGCTCTAATATGGGTCTAGATGCAAAAACGTGGATGTATTCGTTCAAAACATGACGGCACCCTTTGAATGCCTGTAGCAGTTAATCTGCTTGAGTTCTCTGCGAAACGCACAGTAAAGTATCACGTAGCAATAAAAGCAAGTTAATGGCGGCTAAATCGGCAGCCAAGGGACGCCTGCAAATTCATTCAGCTGGGATGCAGGTGCTGCAATTTATTTCCCAGCAAACTCCTCCTTCTTATGCTTTGTACTTCTCGGTAAGTTAAGAGGGCGGTTTTGAAATTTTGATTTCATATGTTGATAAGATATCATTGGCCGCTAAATTTAAATAACAGTAAAAAACCCACATTTATTGTGGAAAGTGATGTCGTGGAATTAACCACATAACTTTCTGTGTTATGGCTGGCATTTATTGCACCTGGGTTTACCCTTTTTCGGCAGCATTTTGAAGACGATGATGGACTCCAAGGATAAAAGAGTAGTAAAGCTTACGAAATGCGCATCTGTTTTATAATGTCCAACGATTTTATCGGCACTAAATCTGATGCGAGTATGGCGATGGGATCTGGACAGTTGATCTGTGAAACTAATAAAATTCCTGAGCTTTAACAATAGTATCTCTGTAAGGCATGCAAAGTCGACTCTACATTCCTCAGGCTTATTATAGCCATTAACTAATGCAGGCAATTCAAGCCACTGACGAATGCAGTAAATTGGATCCATTCTCCTCAATGAGAGCCTCTCAATCCACAAACATTGTCTTTAGGCCTTATCTTCTCTTCATAAAAACTATTGCTCTAGCAAACACAATTCCTTACGACCATATCAGGCAAGATAAAGACAACATTTAACATTATCCCCACCACAACTGTCCCTGCACTTTAGTATCTGACACACCCTCCATCACCTCACTACCTGTGGTAGCAGCTGACTAGACACATTGTGAGGTCAAGAAACTGCGCGGAGACTTGTGACCTCTGGCATCATATTTTGACGTAAATTGAAATCGACCGCCTAGAATTAGGTATCTGCACAAGTTCCCACAATGAGTGTGAGAAATAATGTGGCAGAATCAACCGCATGATTTCCATCGTTGTGACTGACGCTTACCTAAGCCAAACTTGCAGAAGCTATTTCTAAGGCAGCACTTTAAAAATGCTGATGAACTCTAACTATAAAACATTAACAATATTTACTGTCCGTGCATCATATTGTCTCCGACATCCTACATCATCACACCACCTGTGGTGGCACGCTGGCTGGACGTCGCCAACTCAAAAATGCCTTTTAGCAGAAAGGTGTACTGAATACAGAGGAGATGGAGGGATGAGGCATGGTTGATGTCAGGTCGATGACTATGCGTAGAGATAAGTCTGGTGAGCGCCCGCATTACGCCAGTGATTGAGACATGATCCGCTCATTTGGGCAAGCACCTTAGCGATTGAACACCAGATTGGTCAGGCGACTCCCGACCCAACCTCACTGACATTTGGCTCTCTGTTGTAGCTGCATTTAAAAGCTCATGTTAGCAAAGCTGTGCATAAAAGCAGAAGAATGGAAGACTGCGTGAACAAAGAAAACGCAAACCGTACACGTTAAAGAGTGCAAGAAAAGTAAATTCTGCGGAGGTGAGGAGATTTATGGAAGAACGGCTGAAACGCGAGTAAGCGGATGCACAGTAAATTGAAGGGCACAGCTAAGTGGCAGTTGATCTGATTCCCTTTATCTTGTAGTATGTGATGTTGTTTTAAAACGAAATGCACCATGGCGGCAGGGTGGGTACCCAAAATCTGTTCAGTCCTTTATGAAGCCTGACAAATCGAACGGACCTACACTAATATTATTCGCTGAAGATCTATAAATAGCGCAATTTCGCACGCCAAATATGAATTGTGGTGCAAAGGATTTAAGCGCACGAAATTTTCTTTGCAATAGCCGACATTTGTGTGTCCCATACCACTATTGCAGTCAACTGAAGGTAGTACTTTAGACTAGAAAAAAATCGTGATAAATTCTATTATGCGATTAAGCACTCTTCCATCGTGTTAAGTAGTTGGTGGACCTGGCAAGGGCCTCGATAAGGATCTTAGGTAAAGTGCCGTCTGTCACACTAACCCGCAATTGTCTACCAAACATGTTCCCAGGTGTGAGACTTAACGCGTGAATGAAAGTCGAGTGAAACACATCAAATTAGGCCAGAGATTTCGGTGCTCCAGCGGGCTAGTACCTCAATATTCATACAACCAAATTACATAGGAATTGAAATTTAAAAAAGAAAGCTGTCAGTCCGAATGTGGACTTTTGCGCTTTTTTCAAAGCGGCACATTCGGCGAACATGCCCACGAGTTTAATGTTAAATGTTTATTTGCCTGCTGTTTTAATTAATGCTTAAGTGAAATGTTGACTTACGCGGCTATCGATGAAATGGGTCGACTTGTAAGAATCGCAAATTTGCATTCGGAATAATCATCTGGACCAAATGTGGACTCGTTTTAGAGTGAAGCTAACACCTGGGAAGTAGGTTCGTGGAAAAACACTTTTACTGTGGACAAATCATCATAAAATTGCTGGTTCCACTCTGACATCAGCAAAGAAAACTTGTCCAATATTTGTGTTTTCGTTGCTTTAAAACAATGCACCAAGGCTATTGTGCTTGTATTGCTACGACCTGCAATGCTTTATCCTTCCACGTGGTAAGCTTTCCATGCCCAGTGATGAGCTATGCGTCAGGCGCTGTGTGATGTGCTGCGAGTGTTTCGATGCTCAGTGATGATGCTGTGTTGAGCAATAACACATCATCAAACAATCGTAGCTCACTAGTGCAGGGTACGAATTTGCACTAAGACTCTTGGTTCTGCTGCAAAAAGCAGAAATGTTACCAGCCATTTACGGGTTTTCATACAAGGAGCATTTTAATGTTTCAAACAATCAGCTGCGTACGAAAGCCGACGCTAGCAGCGGCGACAGCAGCAGCAGCAGAGGAATCTAATTGCGTGACATTTGATGTGCTATTTCTATACTACTCAGCATTAGAGACTGTGGGATAGAGTGCAGCTAACATTTTAACACGGGTTTAACTGGACATAAAAGCCAAGCGATCGTAGCAAAGTTGCTGAGCGCAGTCTTCCATATCAAGTCCCATGTCATTCGAGATGGCTGCCTATGCTCAATTATCAGTTACAGTATGCCTCCATCAGCACCAAGAGCAGTAATAAAGCCTGTGCTCTACTTCGACAAATCAACTAGTTGCAGCAAGTTGCTTACTGATTAACAAGGCATTTGATTGTTCGCGGAAGTAGGAAGATGAAGTGCAATGGCGTTTGTTAATAGCTTCGACAATTCACGCATTCAAGCGCCTTGTGACTGTGAGGATGCTCTTGTGCACTTGGCAGACTACTACTGTTTGGGAGTGTGTGCAATAATGGAAGCCTTGGTTTGCGTAAGTGATTCTCGTACAGGTGCGCTACAGATAATCTTAGGACGTAAGTGCGTTTAGATTACAAACTATAAGCAAAAACCTTGTTTATGTGATATGGCGCTATCAAAGGCAGGAAGTTCCTACATCCGACACATTTCGCTTTGTGTTTATAAGTTAAGTGTGGCTAATTTTTCTCTAATCATCGAGCTGGGAAAGCAAACGAAGTAATACTTGTACCTTCATGCACACGCCATGCAACGGAAAATTCATTCACACTTATATTAGGCTGTCAGGCTTTAAAGTAACGCTGATCCGCAGTCTTATTCCACTGACATGATTACTCTGCATGGATTGGAGTCGATTTGATCGTGCAGATGGATGGAAGCATAGACGATGCCAATGAAATTTCGCCCAAGGCGATCGTCATTCCATTTGTTCATAATGCATACTGGAACCGAACGAGGATTCAATGCAGCCGAGTTACGCGTTTGTTCAACATTCCGTATTTAATTCACATTTTCGTCATGCGGTCGTCATCAGCGCGTCAGCACGATTGACTCGCTAAGCAAGTCAAAGTCCACGTCAAGTTAAATACTCAAGAATGACAATAATCCGGGTTCGTGGTCCCATTTTCTGCAGCCACATTGAGCTTTTACACACCAAATGCAACACCACATCTCAACTTTTATTTAAATTCGTGCTTTTAATTTTGTGCAAGCTTTATAATCTTGGTAACCCCTAAGCATACCGATGTCACTCTTGTGGTAGTGATTGGTTGCAGTGTTCAAGTCATACGATGTTCACCAAAGAGTGGAGTTGTGAACATTGTGACATTTGGCATTAGGGAAGTTTGTGTCACCTACTGGATGCTTTATGCACTTGATGAAGTAAAGCGTAAATCTCTCCCAACATCCGCAACAAATGCCTCTATACATGTATAATTTTTCCCTACGCCGATTTCCTCGTCGAGTTCCAGCATTAAATAGCAGGCAAGCATGTTTTGTTCGAGGAGGAGTGGGTTCACAGGCACACCTAGGTACCTGAACATAAAGTATTTAAAACTATTTCGCCAATGGTAACTATGGCTCCGTTTGGACAGTAAGTCTTAGCGTCATAAACAGATTCCATGAGACATAAACAAGTGCTAGATTCACGTTCTGTGATTTAAGTCACTATCGTCATACGATTGCTTTCGACGCCCTTGCGCTAGAGACCACATAAGCATCCAAATCAATTGTTATCGTAAACACAGGGAAATAGTAGCCTGACAGCCACACAAAGTTGTAACGCATGGAGTATGAAAGGTGCTTACAACCCACACCCAGCCAATTCGCACTTTGGTGTCATGGATAAGAGTTCTGGAAATCACGTCTCCTCTCTGGGTCTTGTGGCAGCAGCTATCGACAAGGGTCAACCAAAGGATGGGGTTCAGAATGGACCTAGGGACATCCTGAGCTATGGTCTCAAAGAGCTTTTAAGGAAATTGGGTAAATTATTTGCTAGCTTGACTTTACATCTCGCCAAATTTTCTAGCTCACTCTTGCAGAGCCACCTACGCTCTTCCTCATTAATATGATGTGTCTAAATTCTCATTGCTTATCTGTTTCTGCTATTTTGCTGCCCAATGCTAGATGCCAGAGTAAATAACTGTGGAGAAGTTACGCAGCCGAAAGACCGTGAAGCAGATGTTATTTAGGGCTGACAGAGTGCGTCGCCAAAAGTGTGGAGGAGAACGACATAACACTCATACTGGGCGGCGACCACAGCATCGGGATCGGGTCAATTGCGGGTCACTTGAAGATTTTCCCCAAATCTTTTGTTGTCTGGGTTGACGCACACGCCGACATCAATGCTCCCAGGGGCTCTACTTCTCGTCACACTCACGGCATGCCCCTCTCCTTTCTTCTCAACGAAACCAGCAAACTCATTCCTCAAACTCAAGTCTTTGAAACCATCAAACCAGTGTAGGTCTGATCTCCTTGCATTACTTACAATTGCTTACCTGACTTCCGCTCACTCACCCTATGCATGATGCAGTCTTGAAGCCAATCAGCTCCTCTACATCGGATTTCGGGATGTCGATACACCAGAGCTGTAAGTTCGACCTTTAAGCCAATCGAATGGAGGAAGGGCAAGCTTACAATTTACTTCTTGCTTTAGGAAGTTCATAAAGGATCTCAATATTCCGTACGTTGATATGGATGATGTGCGAAGGATTGGCATTGAGAGTGTCATGGAGATAGCTCTCAAGATCATAAAGCGGTTTTGGTGAGTGATTGCTGAAAGACATGCACTTTGAGGATGATGAGTAACTAAAACAGTAATTTAAGAAACATGTTTGTTTGACAGTCCTAGTTGTCAAATCCATCTGAGCTTCGACATTGACGGGTTGGATCCGAAGTACGCCCCCGAAAAAGGGACCCCCGTTGCAGGCGGTCTCTCGTTGGACGAGGGCAAGTACATTTGCAAGACTCTTGGTCAGACAGGTGGGCCAGCAGTTTCGACTTTTATGGTTATGCCTTAACTGCACTGACAGCAGCGACCCTTACTTGACTAAGAACAAAGTTATCAGAAAAGCTGCTAATGATACTACTGCAAGAGGAACACCTGCATGCCGGAAGAGAAGCACATATTTATAGAATTTCGTTGATGTTTTTTCTGAGAAACATCAGACCAATATCATTAGTTGCATTAAACCGTGGATCTCATCTAGTGGTGCGAACAAGTAGCGAAGTAATCCAAGACAGTGTAGCGATGTGCTGAACCTGTAGCGTCATCGGAGTGCTTTGTGACACATTCACTGCAGCACACGTAAAGAATGAGGCTACAAAGATCCTCATCGGGTCTTTATGCATTTTCTTTGCATCAAAGCGAGGATGAAACCACTGTCTAGGTCTGCTGAAATCGATGGTGGTGGCAGAGGTCAACACGTCGCTTGGCTCTGCTGAAGATGCAGACTACTTTGAATTCCGCTCTTGAGATAATCAAAAGTGCTCTGCTTTTGGACTAGAGACACATCCAATATTAGCTGATTCGTATGCAACAACTTCCAATATTTATAATTAAGCACAATTTCTCCCCTGCTCTAATAAATGCCTAGATTGGGAGTTTGCTATTTTCAAAAGGGCGTGTGCTATGTGTGATGCTATTCACATGCGCACGTAGGGGAGAAAAAATTTATAATTAGAAGTTGTACTAGCAATTATAGGGTAAGCTGAACTTGCAGATCTATAGATTGCAGCCATAACTATAGACAATCTACTTGATTTGAGCCTACCTGCCGGTGCTGAGACAAAAATCAAATGGCTCGTCTGTAACGTGGTTTTCGATACAGCAGGCTCCACGAACTCAGAAAGGACTGCATGGGTTTCGGCTCTAATTAAATGCATAGAGGATTTTCTACAATTATGTAGCATAAATTAGTCAGGACTGAAGAACTCTGACTCCTTTTCTGCGACCGATTGTGTTGACCAATAAATGCTGCTAATTGTTTGAGTGTAGCTGGCACATTTAGAGCAGCATCATACACTCCAGTGAACTTTGATGCAAATTATTGACACTCAGTGATACTTTTGCTGTTCGGAACGCTTTCATCAGAAGTTTGGCATGTTGTCTGAGAGAGCTAACATTACGATAATGGATTCTCGTGGCTACTGGCAACATATGAGGCAGCATAAAAACAATGCTACCAATTTATAAGTAGGCATGAATTCTTAAGCAGCAACAAAATTCAAGTAAAGTTACTTAGCACAAAATTAACGACGTCCAAGACGACGTCAAAATGCTTCAATTCACATGCTCGACTGTAAAATGTCTCAGCGCATATGAATTTGTTCTATCCTATAGTCCTGAGAGAGTCCACATGTGCCACAAGAAATGTGAACATAGACATTCGACATTAAATGACAGTAAACTCTTGGAGCTATTGTCACTCAACATTCACTTCTACTTACAAGTAGCTGATAATTTGTGACTACAATAAATATTTCATGCCGCGTGCTGCCCTGACTCACAGGAATACTCTAGACTCCCTGCAAGGCACTTGTTTGAGTCGATGCTGTCTTGCTCATCGATGGTGAAGTCTGCGCAATTTTAGGAAAAGTTCATGTCCTCTTTGCACTGCCAGCGATTGGAAAGAATGACAGGATGGGAATAACACGTCCGTTATTCAGCACAATTGGATGCTTCTGACAATGTTATAGGTGGTCCGCAAAGGAAGCGTCCGCTCGTATAATAAGTATGCCTACTGATTAACAAAACAATAACTTGCACAAGAAAGAAGGAAAGTAAGCGCATGCGGTCCATACATTTAAGCACCGAGCTGACTCATCACTACTATTTGTAATTGTGTATAATGAGGAAGATTTTGGTAAACGTAAAATACCTCGTGCAGGTGTGTGGATGTCGATGGTATGATGGTATGTAAACTAAATGCCCGTTTTGACAATGGGGTGCCACGAAAATAAGAAACTTCTAAGCCTAACAAGGGTGACTAATTATTTTGTGCAGGCAAGGTATGATCAACCTGAACATCATGTTCACATGAACTAACAAAATTAATAAAGGTAGTCGTTTTACGTGCGCTGTGCGTTGGTAACCGTGCTAGTATTGACAGTAATGAAGCTGGTACTGATGCACTCAGAGTAGTGGGACCAGCTTTGGACACGATAGCCTGTTTCACCGCTACCGATGTTCCATTATCAAAGTTTATTAATGGGCCAGGAAAGCAACTTAAAATTGATTTTGGAGACACTTATACGAATGTAAAAACATGTTTTGTACAATTCATGGCAAATTTAAGGAGGAAAGAATTCTTCCTCCTGAAGTTGTTGGCCTGAATGACACTATTTTTATGAGGCACAGTCAACGATGGCATAGTGGTTGACAACTATTGGGATCGATTGCTTCAACTGCATTTAGCATTGGGTTCAGGCTGCTGTCATCGTATTTGAGCTGTTGGACAAATTACCAAGTTGGTAAATGGAGCATGAAATTTAGGATTGCTGAATTCACCGACCGCCTCGATGTTGTTTATACCGCTGCCAAAAAAGGCGTCTAGTTCACAATGTGTGGTGCTTGTGTAGTCTCTAGCGTAAGGGCGGCCAATACGATCGTATGACGATAGTGGCTTAAATCACAGAACGTGGATCAAGCACTTGTTTATGTCTCATAGAATCTGTCTACAACGTTAAGATTTACTGTACAAATAGAGCCATAGCTGCCATTGGCGAAAGTATTTTTAAATATTGTATGTTTAGGCCCCTAAATGCGCTATTGAACTCAATCTTCCTCGAGCATTACATTTTCGTCTGTTATTTAATGCTAAAATCTCGACGAGGGAATTGGCGTCGGGCAACTTAATGCATGTGTGGAGGCATTTTTTGCAGATGTTGGAAGAGATTTCTGCTTCACCTCATCAAGTGCATAAAACATCCGGCAGGTGACACAAACTTCACTTTTATTAACTGCTACAATGTTCGCAACCCCACTCTTTGTTTAGTAAAAGCAGTGCTATCACCATTAATGAACCACATTATTTGCAGTGACTTTTGCTTTGCATCGAATGACTTGGGCACTGGAATCAATCACTATCACCGGGCCAATATCAGTATGCTTAGTGGTTACCAAGATTGCAAAGCTTGCACAAAATTAAAAGCACGAATTTAAATAAAAATAGAGATGTGGTGTTGCATTTGGTGTGTAAAAGCTCAACGTGGCTGCAGAAAATGGGACCACGAACCCGGATTATTGTCATTCTTGAGTATTTAACTTGACGTGGACTTTGACTTGCTCAGCGGGTCAATCGTGCTAACGCGCCGATGGCGATCGCGTGAGAAAATGTGAATTAAATAAGAATAATATCAAACAAACGCGTAACTCGGCTCCATTGAAGACTCTTTTTGGTCCTAGTATGCATTATGAACGAATGAAATGACGATCGCCTTAGGCGAAGTTTCAATGGCATCGTCAATGCTTCCATCCATCTGCACGATCGAATTGACACCGATCCATGCAGAGTAATGATGTCGATGGAATAAGATTGCGGATCAGCGTTACTTTAAAGCCTGACAACCAAGTAAAAGCGTGAATCAAGCTTCCGTTGCATGGCGTGTGCACGAAGGTAGAAGTATTATTTTGCTTGCTTTCCCAGCTCAATGATTAGAAAAAAATTAGACATACTCAATTTATAAACTCAAAGCGAAACGTGTCAGTTGTGAAGTCTTCCTACCTTTGGTAGCGCCATATCACATAGGCAGGGTTTTAGCTTACATTTCGTAATCTAAACGCAATTACGTCCCAAGATTATCTGTAGCGCATCTGTGCAAGGATCACTTACGCAAGCCAAGGCTTTCGTTATTGCACACACTCCCAAACAGTGATAGTCTGCTAAGTGCATACGAGTAGCCTCACGGTCACAAGGCACTTGAATGCGTGAATTGTCAAAGCTGTTAACAAATGCCATTGCACTTCATCTTTCTACTTTCGCGAGCAATCTATTGCCTTGTCAATCAGTAAGCAACTTGCTGCAGCTTGTTGATTTGTCGAAGTAGAGCGCAGGCTTCATTACTGCTTTAGGTGCTGGTGGAGGCATCCTGTAAATAAAAATTGAGCATAGGCAACCATCGTGAGTAGAGTTGGGCTTGATATGGAGGACTGCGCTCAGCAAATTTGCTACGTAATCTTGACTTTTATGTCCCTAATGCTGAGTAGTATAGAAACAGCACATCAAGTCTTATGCACTTAGATTCCTCTGTTGCTGCTGTCACCGCCGCTAGCATCGGATTTTGCACGCTGATAATTGTTTGAAAACATTAAAATGCACCTCTTATGCAAACTCGTAATTGCCTGGTAAAACTTCTGTTTTTGCAGTGGGATCAGGAGTCTTAGCGCGATTTCGTACCCTGCACTAGTGGGCTGCGATTATTTGATGATTTTTATTTCGCAACACAATATCATCACTGAGCATCGAATCACTTGCAGCACAGCACCCAGCGTCTGACGCATAGCTCATCACTGGACATGGAAAGCATACCACGTGAAGGACAAAACATTGCAGACCGTAGCAACACAAGCACAATAGCCTTGGTGCATTGCCTCAAAGCAGTGAAAGCACAAATGTTGGACAAGTTTTCTGTGCTGATGCGAAAGTGGAACCACGAAACTACTTTCCAGGTGTCAGTTTAATGCTAAAACGAGTCCACAATTGGTCCAGACGATTATACTGAAATGTAGATTTGCGATTCTTACAAGTCAGCCCATTTCGTTGATAGCCACACAAGTCAAAATTTTATTTAAGCATTAATTAATTCGCAGCAGGCAAATAAACATTTAACATTAAACTTGTAAGCATGTTTACCTAATATGCCGCTTTGAAAAAAGCGCGGAAGTGCAGATTTGGACTGACAGCTTCACTTTTTAAATCTCAAATGCTATGTCACTTGGTTGCATGCATATTGAGGTACTAGCCCGCTGGAGCACCAAAAACTCTAGCCTAATTTGATGTGTTTACCTCGACTATCATTCAAGCGCCAACTCTTACACCTGGGAACATGGTTGATAGACAATTGCAAGTTAGCGTGACAGACAGCACTTTGCCTAAGCTTCTCATCGTGGCCCTTGTCACCTCCAAAAACTATCTGACACATTGGAGGAGTGCGCGATTGCATAACAGAATTTATCACGATTTTTGTCTAGCCTAAATTGCTGCCTTCAGTTGAATGCAACAGTAGTATGGGACACACAAGTGTCGGCTACTGCAAAGATAATTTCGTGCGCTTAAGTCCTTTGCATCGCATTTCGTATTTGGCTTGCAAATTCGCGCTATTTATAGATCTTGAGCGGATAGTATTAGCTTAGGCCCGTTCGATGTGTCAGACGTCATTGAAGGCCGAACAGCTTTTAGATACTCACCGTGCCGCCATGACGCATTATGTCCCAAAACAATATCACATGCTACAAAATAAAGGGAATCAGATCAACTGCGTCTTAGCTGGATGGATCGAATCGTAACGTCGTACACACCTCCTCATCTTTAAAGCAATCTGTGTCCTTCAATTTACTGTGCATCCATTCACTTACTCACGTTTCATCCGTTCTTCCATAAATCGCCTCATCTCCACAGAATTTAATTTTCTTGCACTCATTAATGTGTACGATTTGCGTTTTATCGATTCATGCAGTCTTCTATTCCTTTACTTGTATGCACGGCTTTGACAAAATGAACTTCGGAAGGCAAATCAAAGCAGAGAACCAAATGCCAGTGAGATTGGGTCAAGAGTCGCCTGACTAACCTGGTGTTCAATCGCTAAGGTGCTTGCCCGAGTGAGCGGATCATCTCTCAATCACTAGCGAAAAGCGGGCGTTCATCAGACTTAGCTATACGCATAGTCATCAACTTGACACCACCTATGCCTCATCTCTCCAACTTCTCTGCATTCAGTACACCTTTCTGTTAAAAGACATCTTCGAGTTGGCGATGTCTAGCCAGCGTGCCACCACAGGTGGTGTGATGGTGTAGGATGCCGGAGATAATATGATGCATGCACAGTAAATATTGTTGGTTTCTTCGTTAAAATTCATTAGCATTTTTAAAGTGCTGCAGTAGAAATAGCTTCCGTAAATTTGGCTTAGGTAAGCGTCAATCACAACAAAGGAAATCACGCGGTTGATTTTGCCGCATTGTTTTCTACACTCATTGCAGAAATTTTACAGATACTAAGAACTAAGCAGTCGGTTTTAATTTACGTCAATATATGATGCCAGAGGTCACAAGTCTTCGCGCAGTTTCTTGACCTCACAATGTGTCTAGTCAGCATGCAACCACAGGTAGTGAGGTGGTGGGGGGGTGTGTCAGATAAGAAAATACAGGGACAGTTGTGGTGGGGATAATGTTAAATGTTGTCTTTATCTTGCATGAATTGGTCGAGAGGGATTGTGTTTGCCAGAGCAATGGTTCCTATGAAGGGGACATAAGGCATGAAGGCAATGTTTGATGAATGGGAGGCCCTCATTGAGGAGAAAGGGTCTAATTTACTGCATTGGTCAGTGTCTTGAATTGCCTGCATTAGTTAATGGCTATAATAAGCCTGAGGAAGGTAGAGTCGACTTTGCGTGCCTTACAAGGATACTGTTGTGAAATCGCAAGAATTTTATTAATTCCACAAATCGACTGTCTAGATCCCATTGCCATACTTGCCTTAGATTTATCTACGATGAATTCGTGGGACACCACAAAGCTCCATCTCTGAATAAACCATCAAATAGATGCAAATTTCGCAAGTTTTATTGGTACACTGCCGTAAGTTTGCATCTTTGACAGAGATGGTCTTACTACACGCTTCTTTATTTACCCACAGTGGAGGAGGTAAGGATGATAACAGAAGCGTCAGCATTGGCGCCGATGCCTGCAGAGTGAAATCTGTTAACTGCCCAAAGCTGGCCTAAGAAGCAGTTTGTGGGACTGCTTTATAAGTGACACGGAAGCCGTTCATAACTGCTCGTCACGCCGATGCAAATAATGCAGCTCTTTCTCCACCAAAGCCCATCTGTGCGTTATTATTGCCAAGAATTTTGCCGAGTCCAAAGGTCCCTTGCATAGCTTTAAACAAAAGCTGGCAAAATAGATTTTCAAGTGAGAGGGAGAAAACGTGTTCAAATGTTCAAAGAACTAAAGCAAGTAGTCCGCTCCACACGACCTAAACATTAACCAACTTCGAATCGAGCACTCCATGGTGTGTGTTAGCCACTGACGTTAGTGATTCAGCCCTGAGAAACACGCCATTGCTTGAGCAAGGGCTAAGTCGACAAAATAATGATGAAAAGTGCAACACGGCATGATCTCTTTGCAACATTTACAGTGGTCAGAGACCTAATGAGCTGACCGATAACGAGGAAGGTCGCAGTGAAGATGGACTATAAGACGTTGGCTGATTGATGTCTATAGTGTCGGAGGTAGACTAGCCGATTGTACCTCGAGACGATGAGATGGAGCGACACGCAATTGCAGTTTTATTTAGGAAAGGGAATACGGATAGCAACGCACACGCTCTGTCTTGCAAACCACTCTCGGCATATACAGGAAGTGTTGCTCTGCGTGTCATTTTCTCGAGTGAGCCAATCAAAAGTCAATGTGCAGAGTCGCTTCCGAATCGCCTCATGTCCACGGTATACGAGCTATCCCTTACAGCATCTTGCGAATCCACAGTGAGGGAGGTGAACTCTTCGAGTAAGGCGGCCATGTGGAAATGGTGAAAATGCTTCAAATCTCCCCGGAGGATATGATTTTTCGCACCATGAAGATGTTGGACATATCAAGCGCCTTGTCAAACTGCAATTATTTGTATGCACAGTTCTTTAAAAGACACATATGCAGCCGAGCTGTGAGTACAAAAAGCTGTTTGATGTCTCGAACCAAAGGCACCGGCGTCTTTTGTTCGTCTTAGACGAACCGGATTTCAGTTGAGCCTGTGTCGCGTGCACCAGTGTCAAATGCCCCATACAATCTTCACCCACAGATTATTTAGAACAAAAAGCAATTATTACTATCTCGGGTTCACAGCCATCCATTGATGAGGAAAAATGACGCATATCTACCGTGGTAAATTACTCCGAAATTGCGGCATATCACCTTTCATCGGAGGGAGATATGCTGGCAAAACCCAATCATCTGTTCGCAACGAAGTCCGGCATTGAGCCTTAACGAAAATGGAAGGACCGTTGCTAAAGGCAGCACCAAAAATGGTACATGAGAAGTCGATGGCTATTTGGTGCATATTTTTGGGTGTGTGAGAAGCGTTTGGTGAACACGAACCTCTTGAGATGGGTTGTCAGAACTGTACGAGGCGCAAGGGTGTTGCAGACATGCATACCGCCAGCTTCTGCTCCCAGTCCCAAGTCCTGCCAATGCAGGTACCCTTTCATAGTCACTCCGCTCGTATAAGAAGTTTGAAGGCCAAGGAAAAGACAACAACTATGGAGACATTGGAGTATAATTTGTGAAAGCTTAGTTGTGATACAAAAGCAAAATGATTTGATTGCCATAATTACCTGAGATGTTAAGCACGCGCTTGCTACATAAAAGCTCCTGAGACACAAGACCTTCCCTCATCTTTCATGCACTAAATTGTTTTAATGCTCCGACAACCAATGGGCTCGGTGGTCCGCACTTTCGAAAATAGGCCCTGTTATTTCTTCCAGCGTCGTCATTCGCTACATCCAACATGGCAGATGTTCGTGCAAAGCATGAGCGTCTTCCACGAACAATCACGCCTATTAATTATAGGCTTCATCTTCTGCCTAATTTTACAAGCTTCACGTTCACCGGGCGTGTTTCTGTGGAACTGCAGGTAGCTATCCTCCGTCCGTTGAATGCTTCTTCACGATGTTTTCTGCTTCACTTTCTTCGAACTTGCATTTTACCGCACAAAATTTAGGCTGTTGAATGCTTTAAGCACAGTTTTGTCTTATCGGCAACCATCGGCACTCAAACTTATGCGAGGCTCTGTTTTGTTGTAGGTGGTCAAAGCAACAGAGCAGTTGATTTTCAATTCTAAAGGGCTCGAAATATTGTCTGCATCCTATCAAGACAGTAAGTCAATCGGTGCTATTGGCTACATGAACCGAAAATTTTAGTTCCAGCCACGGTAACAAGTGATGAAGAACTGGAAATAGTTACATTCCACTTTCCTACTGACCTTCAGGTTGGTTGTGTGGAGGTTTCGGTAAAGTACTTTCCTCTATTTAGTTGGGAAAAGGACATTTGAGCGTAGACTTCAAAGGGAAATTTGCCGATGACATGTTGGGGCAGCTCTTGTAAAATGTGTCGATGTTTTCCTTAGTCCGCCTTTGCACGTCGAGCCTTCCCGTGTATGGATGAGCCGGATCGTAAGGCGACTTTTGACATCAGCGTCGTCGCTCTCGACAACCAAATCGCGCTGTCAAACATGGTGAGTCACCTTCACGACTTCTGAAGCAGTTGTCTACGACAGCTTATTTGGAGGCTCTCAGGATGTGCGCAGTCATGTACGCTAGACTCTACTCTCTTCACTAGTGGGTGGAAGGAAATGTCGAGACAACGTCGCATCTTGCCTCATTTTGGTTTCAGGGGTAGACTTGTGCACAAAGTCACATTAAGTTCTTGTGAGACCACCCAGTCATCATTCCTAAATTGGTTAGTCTGCGCAGTGACCACCACGACCCTTCAAGTAACTGTCAGCTGTCTTTGTCAAATATGAGAAAACGCCCATTGGATTCTACTCCCTCTTGCCTGTCTTCGTTGTCTTGCTGGCTCACTCACTACTCAGTGGCGTTTTCTCTTTTGGTCTGACATAAAGGGGTGCAAGATCCCCACCGCTCCAAGTTGTTTGAAACTGCTTGTTAAGAGGACTGTAGATGCCTCACGCTTTGCCATTTAGGGCAAAGAGCATGAATAAGTGAGAGGTTGGAAGCACGAACTGATGTCACAGGATCAAGGCATGTGGTACAAAATCAGTGTTCGCATCACAGCGCAGCAGGTCAGATGGTCTTCCGCGTTTTGATTCCGGTGTCGTCTTAAAGCTCTGTGACAGCAGGCATTAGATGCTTTGAAACCATGTGCACACTTAACAACTAGACGCAAAGTGGTGCAGTGTGATGACGAGTCCGCACCATGGGGAGGAGAAGCCATTATTCCAGTTGGAAGTTGTGGTTATGTGCCTTCCGTGCACTTTTAGCGTAATGTCCCTCAACTCATCTCGTTTTCGTTAGACCAACTGTTTCAATGGGAGAGAGGGAGCTCATCTGAGATCCGCAGAACTGAGGACGGACTAGCGTTCACTGAGTGCATTGTGCACAGCATTCACATTAAGCAAACATCGATCGCCTTCATCCTACGTTTTCATTCATGAAACGATGTGAAGCGAAGCTGAAATGCAATATTCAAATCACTGCGCATGGTGATTAGTTGAAATCTTGTCCACCAATTTAAGCAACGCTGGTCTTATCTCGTACGCGAATGTGCTGTGGCTAACGGTTGCATTGCTTGCCAGAGGAGTTTTGGAGGAATCATTCCTCATCCCCTTTCCTTTGCTCTCGAAGTATGTCCGATAGGGCGCTTTGAGTTGCCACCAACTCTGCCGAATTCAATTCAACTTTGGTGAAGCTAATGTCTCCTCAGCTGTTTGACTGTGCTCAGTATTCAACCGATGAACGAAGGTATGTCTTTGGATGAAGTTCGCGTGCCACAAATGTGTCGATGGAGGTGACTGCTGAAGTTGCGACAGAGTGGTTTAATACCAGCGAACAAACTTCAACATTAAGAAGTGGCGTTTGAGCTTCACCTCTTTTAATTTCCTACAGCCTGAAACCGCCCGTGACATCATACCAACACCGGAGGGCTGCAGCGAACCACCTGATGGTCGCAACTATGTCAAAATTACGTTTGCTCGCACCCCACTCATGGCGACTTACCTTGTTGCCGTGGTATTGGGGGATTTCGAGTACATCTCCACCACCAGCAACGTAGTTCCAAGTACTTCATTGCCGAGACAAATTGAAGTTCGTGTTTATGCACCGCTGGGCAAGCGCAGCTTCGGGCAGCATGCGTTGGCGGTGGCGAAGGAATCGTTGTCCTTCTACGCCGAGCTCTTTGGATGCCCCTATCCATTGCCCAAACTGGATCTGGTCGCGATTCCGGACTTTGATTGCAACGCCATGGAAAACTGGGGATTGGTGACTTTTAGGTGAGTTGTCGAAAGTTTACCATCACCTCTACTTCTGCTACCTTTCATTCATCCTATCAATGGGTGGCCGTTTCGATACCCCATTAAGCCCGTTGCGTGCATTTAGCTATCAAAGTGACATTCGCACCCGATGGTTTACGCAGAATCGTCCGATATATATTCTAAAACGATAACTTGCATTCCACCTACCAATTCTTCGGGCACGTGTGAGAGCACGTCAGCTCTTGGGGCATCGTGTGTATGCTCCTATTGAAACGTAGTGAAATGCTCAGTGCGATTCTAGTCATGAGCAGAGCCAGAAGGCTAGTGACTGCTGGGCTACGCAAACCGTGTAAAGCAGACATCTGGAGGTTCAATAACCCCTCTCGTCTCCTAATATGCACCTGTGCATCAGTAATAAAATCTAGTGAATTGGAAACGAAGAAAGGTGGCACGGTTCCTTGGCAAGGGTACATTGGGCATATTGAGCACACCTTCATTTAAACATGCAATGTGTTTACTTGGGCAACTTTTGGGCCCCTTTTTACTTCATCCACAAAGACGCCTGCAATGACAGTTATGCTGAGTGCTACCTCAGAGCCACTGTGAGTGACGACTCATGTAAGCACAATGAGGCACACCCCTCCATCGTAACTGTCAGACAGGAGATCTCGAAACTTACTTCACACCCACTTATATATTGGCCGCAGTTAGGAAGCTCTCCATCCATGTCCATGGTCATTGCAGAGGTGTACTCTGCTCCTGCAGCCTTAACAGTTGCCACACACGATTGTTTGGTGACTGCATACCTGCTCTTTGGAGCCATTGCCGAAGATGCCCAGTGTCAAAATTCGGGTGAGTTTGTTCACTCAGTGAGAGGACAAATTCTAACCATGATTGGTCCTTAGGCCCTGTAAGGAATTTCGGTTGAAGTAGTGATGTGTGTCACCAGCGCTGAAGTTGAGCATCAGCGAACCTCCAAGAGCTCGCGTAATGCCGTCTTCACACAGCCTTTCCACCTATCGCCTTTCACTTGCTCGTAATTGCAGATAGACGGCTCTCTTGAACGACCCAAAGAACTCCTCCCTATTGTCAAAACAACGCGCTGCGTTGACAGTGGCGCACGAGGTGTCACACATGTGGTTCGGCAATCTTGTGACCATGTCGTGGTGGACGGATCTCTGGCTTAATGAAGGCTTTGCAACGTGGGCCGAATATCTTGCTGTGGATCATTGCTTTCCCGACTACGATATTTGGGTGAGTCATCCCAACCAGCGATTTGTCTGATGGTTAAAAGTAGAGTTGTTGGAATGGGACTAGATTGAGTGTGGATTGTGCTTGCGCCATCACACGACACTTCGGCACTCCCACTGGTCGATTCCATCGTATTTGCCTTAACTGTGTGGTGCTTTCCTGATTATTTACACTAAGTACATGATCGACTTTGCGATATCCTGAAGCCTGCCCATCATCAACAGCGTCCGTCTAATTATCCACACTTGCATCTCACCTTGTGGTGGATTAATGAGAAGAAGGAAATCACTCGCCACTAGCCTCTCAGAGGGAACTCGGGTGCCACAGTCGACTTATTTGATTGTTCATGACTGGTGGATAGATCTTTTGGGTTGGAGCATTGCGGCAAACATCAGCATCTCGCTTGCTGCTGATTGACTAAATAGCCTGACGGGATCATGTGTTGATTCTCGCAATGAAATGATTTCGTGTCGGATGAGAGGCCTTGCCACTTGGCCTTCAGATAAGAATCGACTACCGCAGTCCAGGTGTTTGGGTGCCGCGATGGCGTGTTTTTGTCCTCACGCTAAGGACATTCGACTTTGTTTTGTGTAAAGCCCAGTCAATCGGGTTGGCGCATGATTTTGGACAACAGGTCACACGTGGCGTTGTTGCGTCTGATGGAGGACCATTGAGGTCACTTTCAAATGCTCTCATCCACCCACAGACGGGAAGGGGCCTTTTCCTTAGTCTTCACATTAAGCACACATCAGCACGGATAGATGTACTCTGCCAGCGCAGACTCCCACCGCCTACCTGCATTGCTCAGGCGTGAAAGATGGGCCATTGTGCCGGTGTCTCATGATCAGCCCAAAATTCTTTTAGTAGAGAAAAGCCGGCTTAATTCCGGGATGACGGCCACAATTGTTGCTTAAGGGCTTAATTTTTACCGGGTTGGCAGTCGATCCAGACAAGGTCAATCGATGCACCTGTCTTTAGCTCCAACCTTGTCTGCTCTACACCTGGGCTGCTCCACGGCTCGCTCTGCTTTGAATCCTTTCTAAATAGTTTATTTTCATTGCTTTTAGACCCACTTCGTGTCGTCAGAGTATGTTCGAGCACTGCGATTAGACGAATTGAAAAGCAGTCATCCCATTGAGGTTTGCATTGCATTTCACCAATTGTTGCCACTCAGCTGCTCGTCTCCTCATGTCCACTAGGAACAACCTAACGTCTTGTCCTTGTCACTTAGGTTGAAGTAAACAGTGCTCAAGAAGTGGAGGAGATCTTCGACGCGGTGTCTTACCAGAAGGGCAGCTGTGTCATCCGCATGCTCTATGAACACATGGGTCACCAGGTGAGTATCTTAAATTGTTCCTGTTATCTCCCTTTGCCCCTAATTCTTCCCCTCCTCCTCCTCCTCCTTCTAATCACCACGCCTGCTTCTATCATGCACTTTTCGGTTCTTGGGCAGAATCTGGAGTTCTTTTGCCTCCTTGTTCATGAGCTGCAAGGCGAACTATTTAAAGGTGAACTTCTCTGCGATCACGCGTTCTTCTCCCTTTATTCCTTTTCTTCACTTTCTAATTCACTCACTTTCCATGAACAATCCAGTACGGTTAGAACGCTTGCCTTCACCATAAAGCATATTATCAAAAGTCCAAGTTCTGCTATTGCCGGTGACCTTATGCAAACCCTTTCCCTTGTCACCTTCTCATCTGCCTCGTGCTTTTCCCCTCTTCCTCCTTAAATTCACTGACTCCTCCATATCGCCGTCCTAGTTATCGGTTGCTTCATCACTTTCTTCCCGTCAAAAATTTGTTGTCAGACTGATAAACGTTTTGCGACTTGCTGTTAACATTGCTCTTCCGTTTGTTTCCTGTAGACAGCACGAGTTAACTCGTCGTTGTCTTACGACAGAGAATTGCTGCTGCAGCGCAGACATTGTCAGTCGATGGTTTTAGGAAGCGAATTCCCCTTCTAGCAAATCTTTTGTACTCTTGACCATGGGAGTGAGTTGGTTGGTGACTGGAACCAAGTGAACTAACACCCAAGCGGCGAGGAATGATGTGGATGGACGGAAAGCAACTACACATTGGAAGAAATAGGATGTGCCTATTTACGGGGCTATTAATAATAAGTGTGAAGTCTTACGCTCAGAGGTGATTTCTCTCTATGCGTTCGCTTTGCCAAGGCTACCTCCCTCTTCTGACAGTGCATGGTGGGAATCACTCATTGTTATGTTGCGTTTGTCCTCGCTTTCCCCTTGAGAGCTGCACCACTTCCTGGTGTTGTAGAGGAGGGGATGCACAAAAATGCCTGCTCCAATCAGGCTAAAGATGAGCCTATTAGTATCCGCGTCCATGAAGTGCACCTTGGCGTTGACATGGGTAAACGGGCGCGACCCAGACTTGGTCGAGTGAGCGACCAACGAGCCTTTTCCGCTTGAGCCCTTCGTATGTAGCGAATTACCCAATGCTTGTGTCTAATGCCTTCCGCAGCCATTTCAAGACGGTTTGAAGACGTATTTTGAGAAGTTCAAATATTCCAATGCCACAACCGAGGATCTGTGGGCTGTCCTGGAGACCACGAGTGGTTGCAATGTGACTGAGCTCATGCCTCTGTGGACGAAACAAACAGGCTATCCCGTGGTGTCGGTTCGTCTCATTCGCGCGCCAGACGGGAAGTACAGCGTTGGACTGAAGCAGCAACGCTTTCTTACTGACGCTAGCTCCACCAGTCGTAAGAGTCCGTTTTTTGGCATTTGTTTCCACAACAAAGTAGCTTAATCCACTATTCCACTCTATTCGCCAGTCTTCGCCACCACTAAAGGTGACATTGCGATAGTTATGATAGTTAGAGAAGATTGTACGATCTCTCTGATAGTAGCTGACCACATCTCACCACATTATGCTACCCTTATCTTCGAGGCGACTTATTTTGATTCTCCGAGTGGGTCTTAGTTGGTTCTAGTCAAAGAACCAATGGAAGGGCTTTGCTTAGCTGCACGTTCTCGCTTTGCACTGGACTACCCAGTATGGATTGGTGACATTCGACAAAGTACCTATAGAAGCAAACGTTTTGCACTTTGCCTTTGATGTGCATAGGCGAACAGTCACAACACTGGTGCATCCCAATTGTTGCCTGCGCCGTAGACGACTCAGACCAGCTGCTGCTTCACAGGGTTGTCGATATCCCCCCTCCACCTACTCGAGAACCGCAGACTTGGACGCGATTGATGTCGACTCGGAGGAAATCATTTACTCTCTGTCCACTCCTGTCTCCTCTCCCGGAATACGTCTTAAGCCAGATGCCGTTGGTTTCTATCGTGTGCATTACGAACCGGCCATCATGAACACCATTATAGAAGCCATCAGCAGTGGTACTGTGCCAGAACGCGACCGCATCAGCCTGTTAGACGATCAATTTGCTCTAGCTCGGGCGGGCTTCCTTAGATTGGACGAAGTGCTGCAGTTCTGTCGCGCATTTGCTAAGGAGAGGCGATTCAGTGTGTGGTCAGTGCTGTCGGAGGGATTGGCACAGGTTCGAACCCTCCTTGAAGAGGCGTCTTACCCGGTGGGTGATGAGGTAGTTTTCCCCGAGGCATCTAAAGAGATTTGCGGCCTGAACAAATTGTGTGCTGAGCTAGCACTTCCGGTGTATGAAAGGATCGGTGAGTGTGGTTGAGCTTATTTCAATGCCGTTTTCATTTACTACTTTCTTAATATACGACATTGAAATGAACCCAAGGTATTTTGGTGGCCAGATCTGCTGGGATGTGGGCTATTTCCGAAGGGCTAGAAGGCCTAGGAATCTACCTGAAAGATGTCTGACCTCCCAGCTGTTTCTTTTCCCTTGCTTCTATAAAGAGATGGGTGCATAAGGGATGTATGACTAATTGGTCGAGATGCATCAATAAGAACATGATGGTGAGTTGAAGAGGTTACGAATGCTTGAGACCACTAGAATTCATGGGTCGAGCATGTTTAGGCTAGATTGAAGTGGTCGGTTGGCTGTATGGACTTGGGTGAGGGGGTGAACAACTAGGTTGGTAGATGGACGCATCCATCTTAAAAAGGATTGAATGATTCCAGTGAATGCATTTGTGAATGCACTGGATCGATAAATTAGAGGTGTTTGGGTTTCGAATCTGTGGATGCAACCACTTTCCTTTCCTCCAAGCTGCCTTCTCCATTTCACTCCTGTGCTGCTAGGCTTCCAACCAACCTCCACGGATTCGAGCAACGACCGCCTGCTCCGTCCTATTATCATCTCCACTCTTGGTTGCATCGGCCACGCTGATGTCATCCGTAGGGCCCAAACCGCCTTTCAGCATCATTATACAGCCGTGATCTCTGCACCTGATGGTGAGGTTGCAATAAGCCAACCAAAACTCATCTCGCCTGATCTCCGAGCTGCGATCTACTCCATTTGCATACGCAATGGTGGCGTTGAGGAGTTCCAGAAACTTTTGGAGGTGAGTTGGTGTCGGTGATGGATGGCTTTTGATTGGTTGTGCTGGTGGCGCTGTTGCTAATACAATCTCGGAGAAAGCTAAACTATCGCACTTGGGTGTCGTTATGAATGATCGCATGTTTGCCTTCTATTTTATGGAGCGGCCTGAGGATTGGTGTCTTGGAGAGGTTTGGAGGAGTAGGCAGAGTGGAGAGTGGACTTCTTATCGGCTCTTCCAAATTGCACGTTTTTGATTTGTGCTGGTTGGGTGTGTAGGCAGTCAAGATGTAGAATGATATGGTTGATGCTAAAAACTGCTAGTATATTAACCTTTTTCGCATATTTGGATGGAGTTTCTCATGCCGCATTTTCTTGTGCAAGGGCAGTGCATTGGACGCAGTGAATGTGGGGAGTGGGGTCGTAGGCGTAGACTGGATGGTGTTCGGTGGGTAGTGGACATTTGTGAGGGTTGGGTATGGGTGGCTAAAGTGGGCAGATGGTCATTGAGTAGGTAAGGGAGCAAGAATGATTGCAACTAGATGGCGAATCGAGATAATGTAACTATTAGGAGTGAAGTGTCAGAGGAAATGGGTAGGGTCAGTGACTTCTTCTTACCCTCCACCAGCTGCTCACTCAGTCGTCCATGAACGACGAACGCGTTCGCATTCTCTCCAGTCTGGGCGCCACCACCAATGCCGACATTATCAGGCGCCTCTTCGATCTCGCCTTTACAGAGTGTGTGCGCAAGCAGGACCGATTCCACCTCCTTCTGGGGGTCACTGAGTCTGCGGGTGGTCGGCGGGCTCTGTGGAATCTCGTGCGAGATCGCTTTGCAACGCTGGCTGAGGATCTAGGCACCTCGCATCTCCTTGCCAGAGTTCTTAAGGTAGGCTGGAAAGAGTAAGCACTACCTCATCATTGTATTTCAAAGGGAAATTCGAGTAAATTAGTGGACCACTGAGTGATTTGCTGGAAAGCTTTGAATAGGCGAGAAAACTGGCATGCATTACCCGGAAAGTGTAGAGGAAAAGCCAATCTCTTGTTGGTGTGCTGCCTTTGATGACTGAATTCGGGATTGTGGATATTTTTCCTTAACTGAGCAAATCATCCTTCCTTATTCTTCTACGGAACGTCTATTCAAATGCCATGTACGCAGAAACTTGAATTCCTTTCATTCTGAGGCACCTTTTCCTTGTCCCCTCTTCAGGGCAGTGCTGCCGGCTTCGCTTCGCGAGAACGCTACGACGAGATTAA